>JAHLJS010000249.1:0-50000 GCA_038502445.1 Eremochloa ophiuroides
GGAAGAGTTCCCTGGTAAGATTGTGAAGTATGAAGACTGCTACAAGGAGTGAGAAGAAGCCATACAAGCACCACGCTGGAGTGAGTGGGAAGCGGAAGCTGCGAGGATGGACAAGATTGCTAACACAGAGAAAGAAGAGATCCAGGCACAAGTAGAAGAATGGATGAAGAGAGATGAAGAATCAAGAGAAGCATACAAGGAAGAGCTGGAGCTAGAAAAGAGAGAAACAGAAGTGACAGAAAAGAGATGGAAGGAGAAAAAAGAAGCACCTGCTACACCACCGTAAAATGGGGAATTGACTGAGGTAACCTCAGACGATGAACCTACTAAGTAAGTACTCTCCTCTATCTAAGTCCTGTCGGTAGACTTTAAATTCCGTACCCTAGCCATAAGGTTAGAATGGTAGCTATCTAATTAATTTAGCATTCATTAGTAATTTTGCTTAGCACGTTTAGTAGTACAATCACTTTGCACATTAAATATAAAAACAAACAAAAACATTTACTGCTTTATTTACTGCATCATAAAAACTAAGCCCCATGTAAATGCACTTAAGGTAGAACCCGTAGAAGTATTTACTATGGTGGCATGAAAATAAAAAGAAAGAGCATTCATATTTATAAAATCAGAAAATTCTAAGCCCCATGAGAATTAATGTTCTCCGTGGTGGCATAAAAATATAGCATGTATACATTATTTGATTGCTACATAAGAAACTTAGAAAAACCCCAAAAAGAGAATACTGTGAGAATCCTGCTAAAATCTATTAATTAAAATCAACTCAAAGAATAATCAAAGTGCTCATTGGCTGACCGCTAACCCCTTGATAATTCGAGCCTCGAGTTTTGGTTTTCTTGTTGGAGTATAACTATGCAGGATAACTAAGGAGAGAGTCTATTAGTGGCACCCACCAGGACTACTACTAGCTCACTCTGAGGAACATTCAAGCACCAAATATTGCAAACATCAAGCTTGGGGGAGGAGCATCCCCTAGTTACCTGGTAATTTTACCTATGCGCTTATTGAGTCTACTTTATATAAGCACAAAATACCAAAAATATGTGAACACATGAAGGTTCACCATAGTATCATAGAAAAATCTAAAAAAATACTAAAAATATGTGGGCACATGAAGGTCCACACCTTTTAGAAAAAATACCAAAAATATGTGGGCACATGAAGGTCCACTCAGTTAGGAAGCTTCTGCTGGAAATATAAAATCAATCACTTACCATGGAGTGGTACTAAATCTAACTCCTCTCCGTAAGATTCGGTATTTTTATTGGCAATTGAGTTTCATAGGACAATACAAGATCAAAGAGCTAGTCAACCCGACACCTCTACGTTGATGATACACCTGCTCCCAGAAGTGTCACTCAAATTGCAACATCAAAGACCTTGTCAAACATCAAGCTTGGGGGAGGGCGCCCTCCAATTGAAATCCAGCTAAGTATAAGTTTCCTATCTTATTATTATTATTACTATATCGCTTTTTCGCATGAGTTAGCTAGTAAGATAAAATTTGAAAACCAAATAAATATCTATCTATATTTTAGAGTTTGTTTAGAGTCGGTCTAGGCTAGAGTTAATCAAAAATTGATGAACATTAAAATTTTGTCTTGGAGATGATGAATAGTTGCTTTGTCACAATACTTTTCAAATGCCTAGTTGTCAAACTAAAATTCTCCTGAGTTTTAGATATTGCTGTTTTAACTTAAGAATTTACTCTGAACCTGAAACTTGTGGAGGCATAAGTTTGAGCTAAGTCTAGATAATTGATTGATATGATTCATGAAGGTTGAGCTACTATTTATCTTATTTCTAGCATTACTAAGTTCTGGAGATTTATTTATGAAAACTTAAAATCTACATGATGAGCTCTTGTATGACAAAGTATGAATTCCTACCAAAGCCATATATGATACATCTGGATAGAAAAACCTTTTACGCATTTATGCTGCTTGCTTTACATTGAGTTCAGTCAACCCTTGTTGTATGCCATATGAGAGTCTTGTCATGCTTTTAAAACCAAGATCACATACACACTTCAGCACATATGCATTATTCCTACCCTGGGAGTAAGCACAACCATTTCCACTTTCATCAATGTTCATCATGAAAATGTTTTCTCCTGCAATAGGAGTGAACACCAAAATATATATATATATATATATATATATATATACCCCATAGGACAGCCCTGTTATAAATGCTCTAAGTTTTTACTATTGTTATCTCTCCAGTTATTTATATTCAAAGGATACACGTGGCTATGCAAAAATATAAAAAGAGAGTAAAAGATGGACAAGTGTCCCAGCAATTAAAACAATGGGTACTAGATGCCCGCCTCCCGATTGATAAAAAAAGAAGAAGAAGAGAAAAGAGAGAAAGAATAAAGATAGCCCATGTGTTCCTCCAAGTTACAAAGGAGAGTGAATCATTTTCAAAGAGCAAAAGTAGAATTAGGAATAGCCACTAAATACCACATATACACCTATCCACCATATTCCATACACATGCACATCTTGTTTTGATTGTATGCCTCGATTCTTTGTGGATCCATTATTTGACTTTACAACATATGAATCGCAAGTATGCTTAAACCTTGTTATTGCCACTCCTATGAGCCCCACTATAAATATTTAGTTATGGGAAGGCATAACATCGTTAATGCCTCAGTGAGATCCATAAATACCACATATTGAGAGACATGAGGGTGTCATACAATTAAGCTCTGAGTTTTATTTTGAAAACTTGCAAAACTCCGGAATATTGGTACTGTGAAGAATTTGCTACATAGTGCACAACTTGATTGTTCTTTCTTTCAATTACTCAAGACTGAGGCAAGAGCTGTAAAGCCCCATAGTTAAAGGTAAAATGGGTAAGTTTAAAGGTTAGAGCAGGTTTGTCTAATCCGGAGGAGAATCTATGTTTGAAGCATGTGTACTTGGAAAGTATGAAAGCATTATAGCAACTCCTGATCCAATTACATTAGTAATTTTGTTTAGTTTGTTTGCCAAGGGACTGGCACACAGGTAAGCTTGGGGGTGTTGTTGACGGTGGATAACGTCAACTTTTATTAGAACTTTAGACACCAAAGGCTACATGAATACACACTAGTCTAGGGTTTTAACTGACACTTTCCACGAGTTTTTCATGTTCTGTATTTTTTAGGGGCTATTCCAGAAAAGCATAAAAGAAGGGTTAAAGAGCATAATTACCACGAAACTTAACCGCTAAGGAAACATCATCACAAAGACCCTGGAAGAGTCTAGAACACACCCGAAGCAACCGGGGCCCGAACCCCACCAGGTGGGGCCGGCCGGTGCCCCCCATTAGGGTTTTGGCCGACCTTCTGGAGTCTTCTTCCGCCACCTTTGTGAAGTCATCTAGGCCCTTGTTTCAAGTCGGTTTGATCCTACGGCATACGCGCATCCCACCGGGCTATAAATAGAGGGGCAAACCCCCCTGGAGGCATCAACCCAACATTCATTCAAGGCATCAAGTCCTCAAGCCATAAAGATCCTCCTAGTTCATCAAGAGCCTCCTAGTTCATAGTTCTAGCCTAGTTAGATTAGAAGTAGAGGAGTTCTAGTTCTTCGGCGGATCTGGAGCCCCGGCGTCTGTCTGCACCGCGGAGTTCGGTATAATTCTAGTTCTTTCCCTATTATTGTATTCTTCATTATGATTAGGGAAACATTGTTCTTAATAGTTCATATGTTCTTGATTACAATAGTCTTTGTCTACTTTGATTATATGTTTAGTATAGTTGGTTTGATCTTATTGAATTCATGTAATTGCTCGTATAGCGTTTATTCATGCGGACGATGGATAGATGATGAACAATATGTAGACGTGGTGTCTAGCTATTTTGTTTATCTGCGAGTGCACCATGATATGCCGGGTCGTGTGGTAGATCACATAGGTGATAGCAGCGTTGAGTCCTCTGTAGTCCACCCCCCGTATGTAGGCCAGCAGGTACGGTCGCGAAGTTGGATGATGACTGTTGACGGTGGATATACCATGGAAATCCACATTCAAACACCGTCAACGGGCCTCGGATTCAATGGAGAATAAACAATTCATGAACATATTTTATCAATAACTAGTTCCACTTGTACTCTTAGCTTGTGAATGCAGGGAAGATCAAAACAGAACAAATTGGAGTACTTGGAGCCCAATATGATGGGTCGGCCGAACCACATATTTGGGAACCAAGTCATCACACTTCAACAAAATGACACGAGACATCATGTAGAAGAGAGGAGAGCGCAGAGTGGGCCCATGTGTGGGTTGGCCGACCCCACCATAAGGCCCACCTGGCTCTGGTGACGTGGCAGGATCCGTGTGACATCCTATCCAGCTCAATTCCACCATCAAATAAACATGTGTTTCCATTCAACGGTGGAGAATCAAAGCACACGGATCAAGGCGTGAAACAATACAATCAAGACAGAACCAGCACAAGGCAACACTCTATGACTGGTGGGGACCACACCTGGCCGGGCCCACCTGTCATAGGGGGTCGGCCGACCCCCCTGGTGCCTGGCCAGGTCGGTTGGCCCCCACCGCCTTCCTGCATGTCTTTCACGTGATGAAATCACCACTGCCGTCCATTCTACGGCGGTATTGAGGCGATTCATCCAAGGGAGGAGAGGCAAGGAGCACACGGATCGCTGACATGGCGCCCCTCAACTCTCCCCTATAAATAGAGGCTACCTCACCCTCTTCAACACACCTAAGATACACAAGATACACAAGAGACAAGAGAAGCTCCATTCTTTAGTAGCAGTATTAATCTAATGTGGGAGTTAGAGTCGAGTCGAGCTACGCTCGGAGTCTCCGGAGTCGTCTGCTGGAGAGTCTGGTATAGCTCTTGTACCTTTCCTTCTGTAAGACTTTACCTTTATCAATATATTATCTTTACTTTACTTTACTAAGTCTCTACTTAGTGCTTTACTATTCTTTATAGTATTGTTGTGTCTTGTCTTACCTTATAGTTGAGCTATATTAGATAGTGATCCTATAACCAGCTCACGTGTGTAGTTCATCGCCTATCATAGGGTGCTTTAGTTGTTGGTACGCAGCTAGAGTAGTAAGGCTTAGTGTAAGCGTGGTGCTTAGACTAGATCTTGCCTTTGAATGCCGCTTGTCGCACGGATTGTTTGTGGGTGCTAGTAGGTGGTGACAGCCCTGTCTAGTCTTAGTATCCCTCCACGTGTTTTAGGCAAGTTCTTAAAAGGTAGGCTCCCATAAGAGAGTAGGCGCTTCGGGTAGAGGTTATATCCTCTATTGTTTCGCACTACCCCCTACACACCGGAAGTAAGGTAGTTGTCTTAGTATAAGTCATCCATTTGATAAGATAGTTCACAAGAGTAGAGTAAGTGTCATAGGAGTCTTATACTCACTCGTTGTCCTCCCACCTAGCTATACTCTACTAGTTATTCTTAGTTATCTTAAAACATTGTTGTGTCTTCGTGTCATTACCCTTTCCTTTATATATCGATTTACCCCCCTATCACTAGTTGATACTAAGTTGCTATAGACTTAAGGATCTCTCTCTTTTTATTAATTATTCCAAGCAACCGCTTTCCCTTGGGACAAAATAAATACCGATACCTTGGAATACTCCCGGGTGAAGTGCTACAGCGGTATATTCTGTGCGCTTGCGGAATTATCCAATAGACATAAGAAATACCCTCAGGGCACTTCTGGCACCGTTATCAGAGATAGCTTAACATCCTGTCTTTGGTGGTTGTGCTAAGAAGTGTCAACAATGACTCTATTTCACATCCTTCCTAGATGATGCCCTTTGCATGTGATTATGATATAGGATTAGTCTAACAATGATTGCTAGATGTAATTGCACTAATTAGAGTTATTCATTGATGTAGTTATAGAATTACCATTGATATTAATTCCTTAGTTTATCCATTAGCTAGCTATTACTATGACTAGAGAGTACTCTGATGATTATCTTTTACTTATGATGCTTGATCATACTTATCACCTTTATCTTTATTTATCTTGTGACCTCTACCTGTTTTGAGTGGAGTAAATGACATCGGTAATGTCACTTATCCATTGTATACCATCACTATCAATATAATAGATTAAAGTTTATCCTAGTCCTTCGTAGTGGTATAAATATAAATCGACAACCTGGTAGAACTCCCTAGGTAAAATGCTACAATGGTATAATTATCTGTCCGTTTGCAGAACTGATCTTATTTTATATTTATATTTATTTCTGCCTAGTCACATAGATTAATATATAAAACCTTTATTTATTCTTAGCATTATTAATTAGGGATGACAACCTAGTTCTTGCATAAGAATGTTGGTAATAGAAAAGTGGCTAGTTGCTAATGACAAGTTAATTAATTACCATTCACCTTCTAAACTCGCCTCTCGCTTTAAAAGTTATATAGTTATATTTGGCGCTTTAAAATTTTTTGTGAGGATATAGAGGAACTTTTTTCGATTCAGTGGTACGTAGGTCATTTTGAACTTTTATAATGGCACACAGGTAAAAAGCTCTTCTTTTTATACACAGGGATAATGTTTGATATCCATTCTGCATATCGGCACGGCCGTATGAATTTAGCTTCTAACAGCCTTTCCACTTCCTTCTTGACGTCTTCATATATTTCCGATCTGAACCTTCTACGAGCCTGCTTGAAAGGGCGATACCCAACCTTTATCGGCAGTCGTCGATGCTCGACAATGGATTTATCCAGCCCTGACATTTCATAGCATTCCCATGCGAAGCAATCTTTGTATTCTTTCAGCAAATCGATCAATTCCTTCTTGAATTCAGGCTCCAAATTTGCAACTATGTATGTCGGCCTCGGCCTATCCCCAGGCCCGATGTCTACCTGCTTTAGTACATCGGCCGACGTGAAACCTCGTCCCAATTTTCCACCGGTTCCATCTATCGAATTATCCATCAAACAGAATTTTTTGAGCCGATTACCCGTATCGGCTGTTGACACTCGCCATTGGCTTCAGCGAGGCCTCCATTCTTGTTCTTCCCTAAGAAACACTCAAATCTTTCTATCTCCTTGTACATGCTGTTGGTGATTGCCCCGACCTCGGAACCATCTTCCTCGACTACCTCCACCTAATCTCCAAGCCACTGGATCACACATTGATGCATCGTGGACGGAACACAACAATTAGCGCGAATCCAATCATGCCCGAGGAGCACGCTATAGGTACTCCCATTGTCAATGATGAAGAAAGTAGTGGTCAGGGTCTTGCTCCCAATCTTCAAGTCAACATCAATTGTCCCACGGGTCGGGGATATTTTTCCACCGAAGTCTCTGACCATCATGCCGGTTTTTGCTAAGTCCTCTGGAACCTTGCCGAGCCCATAAAACACACTGAGCGGCATCAGGTTGACAGCGAATCCACTATTATTCTGGTCATCTGTATCCCTTCAATATCTCCCTTGAGGTACAGAGCCTTCAAATGCCGGTGTTCGACCGGTCTGTTGAAGATGGCCTGCTGCACAGCACTCTGTGACCATGTTTTTCCTTTAGACTCGCACGGACTCTCCTTCTTCCCTCTGACTTCCTCTAGTGATATCTGGACTTCAGGATCAACTGCTGCTTCTTTCTTGGCCCTTTCAGAAGCCAGGATCTGGACTCTGCCCTTGGGAATCGACGCCTCCACCATGTTCTGGCTGCCTGAGTGAGCACTATTCTCGGCACCTGTAGTTTTGGCATTCTCAAATTTCAAAGCCCCTCTTTGAATGGCCTTTTGGATGTGCTGCCTGAAAGTCCAACAATGGTTGGTGTCATGAGAGTCTCTTGCATGGAATTTTCAGAATTTCTTTCCTTTCAGCTTTTTGTCATTTGGCATAGTGTAATCCGCCGGGAACTCAATCTACCCCTTCTCCGCTAGGAAATCAAACAGCTGGTCAAGACTGTAACCCCTGAAATCATTCTGCCTTCTATTACTCTTGGTCTTAGGGACCTCTGTTGCTTTCCTTCCCCATTTCATCTCGACGGCAGTTACCTCATCGTCGAAATCCTCTTCTCCAATGGGTGTCTGCTGTTGAAGAGGGCATTCTTCTTGAAGCGACTCTCCCGGCGATAACTCTGCAGGTTCTCTTCTATCACCATAACCTTCTGCAGAAGTTGGCTCAAGTTTTCACATTCCAGGCCGGCCAACTTCTCTTTGACTGCTGATGGGAGTCCCGCAATAGCCAACTATGCGAGCTGGCTGTTAGGCAATTCTAGTGAATAGCATTGGCTTCTGACATCCCTGAACCTTCGAATGAAATTAGCACCCGACTCACTAGGCTTGTGCCTCATAATTGCCAAGTCTGCAATGCCCTTCTCTTCATTCCCAGTGTAGAAGTACGCATGAAACTACTTCTCCAAATCATCCCAGCAGGTGATTGAATTTGGTGCCAGGGACGCGAACCATGTGAAAGCCGGCCCGGTCAATGAGATTGGAAAGAACCGGACCCTGTGGGCAGACCCTCTTGAAGCTTCTCCCAACTGTGTGAGATACCGGCTCACATGCTCCATCGTGGTGACGTTGTCCTGTCCGCTGAACTTGAGAATTCAGGGACTCTGTAACGATACGGCAATGCTACCCGATCGAACTATTTTGGGTACGGATGCCTGTATAAGGTCGCCGTCTCCTTCGGCTTTAGACCAAATTGCTCCCTGAGCACATTGGTCATATGCCACAGCAGGTCATCATCTCTCCTCGGCACCTGCTTGTTGACATATGGATTGTAGCTATGATCCCCTGGGTGGCCCGGGTTACTGCCCTGCCCTAGCTCTGGGTGACTAAGGGTCATTTTTGCAGCCGATTGCAGATTTGCGCTTGGCGCAGGGGAGTCTTCCGTTGCCCGCTTCGGCTATTGCGGCTGAGTTGACGTTCCCGCCGCTTCTGATGCGTCAGACTGCTTGCGTGGAAGATATTTAGGAAATGCTTTGTCTTGTTACACAAAGTCATCTTTGTTCTTGGTGAAGCATTCGAGGCAGGCCTCACGAAACTTGGCGACGTATTCCTCCAACAATTGGGCTGACGACGGAGCTAGGTCCTCCATGGTCACACAGAGACCCTTGCCTTTGTTGGAGGCCATGTTTTGACGAAGTTGTCCCACCGAGTGTGCCAAAAAGTGTGTTGGCGCGAAATCTGGTCTGCGCTCAGCACACCGGCGAAGCCGGAACGGTCTTGTGGAACACGGATCGAACAGACCCAGCTAGCCTCGACAATCGGCGTGAATGAGCACCGATGAATCTCCAAGCGTGCTAGTCAATTTGACCTGCAATTGACAAGGAAAAACGGGTTGATCAGTAACACAATGTGGAACCACTGGTGTGTCCCGAGTGGTTCTAGATATCCGGTCTAATGGGCCTTCTCATTAGGCCATCGGCTAGAGAACCGATACCCGATCACATGAATCGATAGCATGAATATAATATAATGAAAACATCCGATACGCATTTTAACCGATTCAAGAATAACATGAATGAAAGCAGGTAATATTAAACAGATCTAATTTATACATTGCCTTATGCACCGACACATGTCTCAATCTATCACATCCATTAGTTAGGATCGACTGAATCGCTACAGCTAATCAACGCACTTGAATCGACCTTGACATGAGTGAGACACAAAACAGCATGTAAAAGAGATCGGCAAAATATAACGTGCAGCAGGCAAGCACAAGCAGAATCGGGTGAACAACCGATCTGAAGTATAGGCAACATACAAGTCTATAAAGTAAACGATATTTTGACTCTTTAACTAAGCTACCTAACCCGTCGCTGCATGTAAAAGAGATCGGCAAAATATAACGTGCAGTAGGCAAGCACAAGCAGAATCGGGTGAACAACCGATTTGAAATATATGCAACATTCAAACCTATAAAGTAAACGATGTTTTGACTCTTTAACTAATCTACCTAACCTATCGCTCACGTCAAGGGGATCGACCGGATCATTGCAGCCCATGACGTAAGGTAATGATTAGATCTATTAATTAAAGACTCCCAACACAATCTACTTTATTACTCGAGTGCGACCTATACACAATCAAGATCTTAACTAACCGGCTAATGACAAACAGGTCTACTCATCTAAACATGGTCTTTAATTAATGTTCATTTAAGCAAGATAGATATAAAAGATTTAAGCCGACAAGAACAGATCAAGATTGGGCAGATTGATGATGCTTAAAAGTAAATAAATAGACAATGAATAATCATAATCAACATCAGTAACTTAATGAATCTAACTAACATGCCAATTTAGTTAGAGCCGATAACTAACCCTCAATTCGATCTAGGCATGAGTTAGATCAAACGAGAATCGATAACTACTCGAATCCATCTAGCAATGCGGCACGAGACAGAATCGTACTAGCAATACATGATAAACACGAGCGCGACGGTACTTACAGCAAGCCTGGTGTCCACCGGATGACACCCAACTTGTCGAAGAACTCGCCGGTTCTACGTTACTCCTACTCTTAGGGTTTTGACCGGGGGCAAAAAAAGGAACTGTTGTTGTATTGATTGACGTGTTCTGTTACAATGCGCTTGGGCATTTATACCCAGCGGCTAAAGGGAAATCTTAACCGAAAGAAACCCTAGCTAAAAACAAGGAAATAATACAATTTCCTAATTCTAAGATAACTCGGAACTCAGCCTTGCCTTTCTTGTGGGCCCCTTTTATGATCGCTTCATCGCAGCCGTTGTAGAGTCATATCTTCTTGATCTAACCTTTAGCTTTCACGCGTCCTGTTGATGTCACCAAACACTCGATCTGAAACTTGCGATCCGCTGTTTTCTCCTTGCGGCAGCCTCCTGTTGCCTCATCCAAAATCTGGTGTAAACACACAGCTGCAATACACCTTCACGACGTCAGCACACTTCTGATCTAGTTCTCGCTCCTGCACATATTATCCGATCTAGCTTCCTGATCGGCTAATCTGCACGCGACTGATCTTCTGGGCACCATCCAAATTCCAATGTAAACAAAGTGTGTTATGAAAGGATACTCCGTGTGTCACTTGATGGTACTTAGTTAAATTTTAAAAAATTTAACTTCCTAGAAAATGAGATGTGCGTTTATTTTATGATGAAGTGAGCATGTCTTTTTTTTTTCCAAATTTTCTACTAGAAATTGTCAGCTCGAGCTATTTACCTGCTCGACTGCTCCCGCCAGCGGCGGCCGTGGCACTATCACACACTCCCCCCCCCCCCCCCCGGCGCAGTTAAGCAAAGGGGCAACACTAGGTACAGTTACATAAGAACAATGACAATGCACACTGTAACGTAAAGTTTAAGTCTATTTATTACCCTTCTGTTTATAATTTTTTCTAATGTGATAGTATATTTATTGAAGGAAGAGGGTGAAAAACCAAAACTTGGTTTCTTAGAGCAACTCGAAGAGACTCTCTAAATCTTTCCTAAATGCTACGAATAGAGATTTTGGTGAAAAACTATCCTCTAACAGCTTGTCTAAATGGTTATCTAAATATAGCCATCTTCTATTTTAGATTTTTCGCTAGCCATGAGAATGGCTCTCTAGAGTGCGCATGAGATATATAGAATAACTGTTGGAGAGTCAAGAGATATAGAAAATGATTTTATACAAATGACTCTCTAAATGATGATTTAGAGAGTAAGATTTATAAAGACCCTTAGAGATGCTCTTATTTAGGCAACAGGTTTTCCATAATTAGAATCTGCACTTTAAGTGGGCTAACTAATCTTTCAACTGCACTGACAGTGGGACCGGGACGTGGCAGCAGGGCCCGCGGCAGGTCACCTTCTCACACTTACAGCTGATCTGTCCTTTTCCCATGTGGTGAACGTTTTGACACATCATCCTTTTATGCTATGGGTGCGAGATGCCAAATAATGTGAGTGCCTCGTCTCGGCCAAACTTGCCATGCATATGCTGGCCTCGGCCGCACACGCATGCCTGGGACACGCCTCTACTAGCAGGCCCACACCCTCAGCATTTGCTTTAGCCGATGGCAGAGCTTCCTCACCTTGATCTACCTCTATTGGCAGCGAGCACATCCGATCTGACGAGCAGCACTACTTCCCTAGACTAAACGTCAGTCGGGAAGATATCACCAGCATTTTGATGAACGATGATGTGGCGCTGCAGCAGCTTGACGGCAGTGCTCTCTTTCATTTCCTTCTATGCGGTGCATAGCAGCTCTTGCTTTTGTTGCTGAGTTGACGAAGCAGCGCAGCAGCTTTTTGGTGTTGTTTTTTGCTTTCTTTTTTTTTTTTAGCTTCAGGACAAGCACGATTGTGTTTGCAATTTTTGGGCACGTCAGGAGCCACGATGGAAGTGCAACGGCGTGAATCGTGAATCATAGTCTGTTACTTCCATTTTAGGATATTCATATGTTTTAATCACCTAGTTATGTTACTTGGAAATGCTAACAACATATCTGACAACCTTGTTTGACAACATAGTAAAGCGGCCCTTGATAAAATTAAAGGTGTGTGTTATTCCATATCACCACATGCAAAACTTTGGACCTAAACACCACCATGGGACTCAATTGTAGTGATCACAACTCAAATTGGAATTGTTACAAGAAGTCGGAACAAAAAAAATTCAAAAAGAATTACACACCCAGGAGCAAAGGATTCATTTGACTAGTTAAAAGCAAGAAAGAAGCAAATCAAAGTTATCTAATTGTATCATTTTATTGAGGTTTTCTAAAAGTAAAAACCTTCATTGGATGAAAAGATAGCAGCCTCTCACACATGTGACATGAAAAGAGTCCACAGCTCGATTAAAAAGAGAACTGTTATAATAAGTTAGAGCAAACAAATCAACGACAGAACAACTTCAAATTAAGTAGAAAATGATTATTTTTTCCAGTTAAAAAGTAACAAAAGCATATCAAAGTGACCGATTCCGTGATTTCATTTAGTTTTTTGAATGTTGGTATAAAAGATAGAGACCTCAGGCACCTACAATTGCTTACCATGCCTCTTTGTCAAAACACATACATTTATCATCTTCACTGTTGTTGCTTATCCATGAGGTCTGTTAACAAATATCTAAGTCCTTTACCACATCTAGTCCTTGTTTGACCTACATGGACTGAATAATTATACTTTCCTTCATTTTGTACTTTTTGTGTTTTGCACTAGCCATTCTTGTATTGCAAGGATGCATTATCAATTTTTAGGAGGCCCTAATATCTCTGTAGAAACAAAATACGAAATCATTTTGAACGATTGAACAAGACAGAAGTTCAAATAATTTTCATGCTAAATTCCATACACAATCTACTATAACTTATAAACCAATAGAATGGTTCAAGTGCACAAGGTCTGCCTTTAAAAATGAATTGATACAATCAGTTCATAAGTACAAGAACACTATACAGCAAAACTAATTTTAACAATTGTTTTTTTGCTTGAACTAACTATGTAAGTAACCATTACACAGTCAGTTAGTTCTTTTGCCATGCAAGTTGTGTTGTCTGGGATCAAGGTCAACAAAATATAACTGCCTTTACAGTCCCCATGGACCACTCTTTGCATCCTAGAAACACATGTGATTGTTTCAAAAGTGCAATATTCAACTGTCTTTCCACCCCAAGTGTGCAGCCATTTGATGCCCACAAAATAATTAATGGAATGGAGAGCAAGGAGGTGGTCATGCATGGAAGGTCCCACAAAGATACTGGTTGTTGTGATGGCCATGGATGCATCTCACTAATCCTTGGTTGAGCTGTCACATGCAACATTCACTACCCTGAAGGTGAAAAGAATGCTAAGATGAGGACGCTGCCCTAAGAATGTGTCTGCCTTCTATTTTCTTATGATGTGGCTTGGCTTCAATAGTGTTCTCTCTCTCTCTCTCTCTCTCTCTATATATATATATATATATATATATATATATATATATATAGATAGATAGATAGAGAGATAGAGAGAGAGAGAGAGAGAGAGAGAGAGATTGTGTGCAACCTTCCATAGGACATTAAATTTGACATGGCACTCTCACATTTTACACAATGGTTAGCAAGCACAGCAAAAGGATTCACTCATTATCACCGAAGACACCAATTGTGGATATGTTTTTCTTTCTTTGATTGGGCTTCACCTAGATGACTAATGGGTGCTAGACCATATTGAGCTGTATGGACATATCACATATGGCTTTGTAGTTACATAGATTGCAGGACCTAGGTCCATAGTTTCAAAGTTTATGGAACAAACTAAGAATGTGATATTTGTTTCAAAGACCTAAAATTTTATATTATGTAATCTCTTTATATGTTAGTTGTGCCTCAAATCCAATTTAGGTTTTTTTACGTAGTCAAATGCAATGAGTTTAGAGACATCACATCAAAACGAGAGGCATCAAATGTACTTAATAAGATTGTTCCACTGATAACTCCCTAAAATAGAGTACACCACACAATTTGAGCCAGATAACATATTATTAAAACACGAAGCACCACAATCATGGAACATCTATGCTTCATAGCTCCTCAAATTACGGATAAATTATTCAAACGCCATTGACTCTTGTAACTTGGTACTAAAATAACCCTAGCATTTGTCCTTCATATTCTTTCAGTACCAATAATTTAAGCTTTGGATTTAGCTCCATTTTTCTTAGCTTTGCTGTGGTGCCGCATGTGTCCACCATATGCTTGTGATGAGAAGAATTTTGCAGAGCAGATCCTGCACACATATTCACGCCGAACTCTTTCGTTTTTCATAGTAGAGAATGGCATTCTCTGCATAGAAGCGCCAAAAACTTCACTTGTCGCCATCGGCAGTTCACATGGCACTTGTGTAGGTTTCTCAAAAACTGGGCCAAGGTCTACCTCTTCCATGGTATTAAAGTGTGCGTGGAGAACCGCAAGAGGATCACCTTGGAGCAAGGATGTGAGTGATGGTGGATCCATAGACTTAATTCTCATAGCTTCAGATGGGCTGAGGTAATCACTTACTGGTGTTGTCAGAAAATCTCTTTCTGACATGGTTGCATTCTGATGGTTGCTAGATGAGCTCGCTGAGAGATTGAAATGAAATGGATTGGAGATGATTGGTTCTCCACTAGTAGCAGTTGCATGATTATAGAGCGATGGCAGAGATTTCGGTTTTGGCGCTTGGTGCGGGTAGATAAAACTGTCATTCATCGATATATTGGTAGGTTTTTGTGGTGTGTGGACAATAGGTTGGCTGTGTGATGTTGAACCTATGACGGGCATTGTTGTTGCACCTCTCAGTGCTTCATGCAAGGGAAAAATAAAGGGCTCATTGTCTTTTGATTTGATATGTTCATGGCAATCCATGACTCTCATAAGCTTAGTGTCTACCGGGATACGAGATTATACTAGGATATAGTTCTGTGGAGTACACTACATACCTAGTTATATAGGGGTTCTAGGAATGTTGGTACTGAAAGATTTATTATTGATATCTAGAAATATATGGTCATTAGTTGTCATGCCTATTCATTACATATAAGATATGCAAAATTAATGTGGCTCATTTATTTACTCGATCTTTAAAGATTCTATTTGGTAAATGAGAAGACACAAGAGTTGTGGAAGTAGATTTTCTAGAGTTTTATATTGAGGTAGTGTTGAAACAATATCGCAATGCGTAATTTTATGAATTAATCGTCATCTAGAAGATAGACCATTTCTCCACTTTTGTAATTCATTAAATGAAAGATACATTCATATTTTGAGTAAACATTGTTAAATCCTAAGCAAGAAGGTATGAATTATAAATGAAAAAATCTCCCACCTACTACGGGTGATTGCTTCTCAGACTGTCCATGTGGCACGTTTAAGAATCACAACCTTTCACATACTACACATTTAGCTATTGATAAAGTCGTTACATTGCACTCAAATAGCACAGTTTCTTTTGCTATCAACCCATGGAAGGTGATCAACTAGGGCTTACTACTCACTCGTACAATATACAATGACATTTGTTCGATGTGCACCTTTTTGTGCACATGGTAGATATGATGTGACCCAAACCCCCCCCCCCCACCCACCCACCCACCCACACACACAGTGTCATGACTTCCACACGCTAATCTAATTTTAGCAAAAACCTAGTGACAAATTGTCCTTGTGTTTGAATACCGTTCAGTTTACATGCATTGGGACGCATGAGGAAAGTGGGGCATCCTGGAAAGGTTGCCTATCCTGAAGCGACCATGAAGTTAGCAGCTATTGCATCCGGATGCGTCATGGTCGATCTTACTGGAGTGAAGGATTGATCTTCCTGATTCGAGCTGTGAAAGCCACGTATCAGGGATTCTTCTTTATTTGTCGTCTCTTCTTTCTCTCTGAACTCTATTGTCATTTTATTCAAACAACAATCCAGTGGGGGTATGACCAACATTTTAGCCACATGTGTGGGCCTCAACCACGTCCCCTTCCACGGTCGTATTGGCCTTTGCGAAATCGTGAGCCCCTCGGCCACCGTGAAATGGTGCTATGAGCTGATTTAGAACTTTCCATGCTGGCCTCGGCCGCATACATGCGCCTAGGATGCCCCTACTAGCCAGTGCACAGCAGGGTCCAGACCCTTGACCATTTACTTGTAGTGGCGAAGGACGGAAAAAATTAAGTATGAAAAAATTGGTAGCATATCTGGACAATACACTATGGTGTAAAATCAAAGTACAAAACACATAGAAATGGATCTTTCGTTCAATGTGGCAAACCACTAAGTCAATAACCATGCATTGAACAATATAATAATATTTTATTGCGGAAAAGCCCTTTCAACTATATTTTACACCATTGTATCTAACCTTTATTTTCAAAACAAAAATTTCGTTAGCACAATAGTTTAATTTCTAACAAATAAAGAAGCCACATCTAGGTCAGAAGAAAGAATCTGAGTACAACGGGGGGGGGGGGGGGGGGGACAGGATGAACCCATCTCGATCGGTTTGCGGACACATGATTCTTTTATCATCATCAGTTGTTCCTCTGTCGTAGGATTTGAAAGCTAAGGTGCCACCATCAGTATACTATTGAGCGGATCCAGGAAGAAAGGAATGCAGGCCAACACACCACTCAAGGGAAGTCAAAGAAGATGCAAGTGTCATCTACCTGCTGTCAATAAGGGGGGAAATCAACAAATCAGAACAAGCAATGGGGACCCAAAGCCCAGGATGTCAATGCCAAGTTGCTGACTCAACAACGCCCATCACATGCCCTAATGGAGGTCACAACCATTCAAAAGAGCTGGGATCGGGCTGTAGGGTGGATCTAGTAACAGAAAGCCGAGCGGCATAGTAACTTTTCGCTGCCTCCTGTCTTCTTCCTGGTTGAGTATGCCTTTTTCATATCACAGAGAGATGAAATCCAAAGTGGACGGTGATATGCAAGCTTGAATGCAGGCATAGGATGGACATACTCATGGCATAAGCAAGGTATGGTGAGCACCCCACCATGCCCTACCGAGTCATCTACCCCTGTTTATTTCAGCACCTACTTTTTTCCCTCTCCCTCTAGACACTCTGCTCCATTGTAAGCCCATTAGGGCCTAACCAACCAGACTAACAAAAAGACCAGGCCCATCAATAAACTCTTTCTATACAATGCCTTGGCCTAAGAGTGGCCCGTGCCATAGCATGCGCCGAAACTAGTGCTGGCCTCAATGCTAGAGCCATCAGGTCAGCTGCACGTAACCTACCAGCAGGCTCCACACAAAAGTATGTTGAAGCTCATTGTTGATTAATCGATAGAGATAATTGTTCATAGAAGCCACCGGGCTCACTTGTCTAGAGCATGTCGACCTACCATGCTACCTGAGAACCACCCAATGTTATCCCCTAGGATTTTTGTTTTTTTGTTTTTCTGGTTTTCAAAAAATGTTTTAATTAGATTCATAACTTATTTGTTTTAGCTCAAAAGTGTAAAACTTGTACCAAAGTCTTTCTAAAAGTGTGAAGTCCCTTTTAGTGTAGTTTTAAGAGTTATTTTTTATTTTTTTATTGTTGTTTACTGTGGATCTTAATTGTAGCCTATTGCTGATTGAACATGCTGACACGCAGAGACTCATAACACTACCTCCTCGACCTCATAGGCATCATGGAAGCACCCTATTTTATAGTCCTATTATTGGCATATTCAAAGTAGATAGACTAGCGCTTTGATTGCTATTCCTTTTTCTAGTATACTCCTGCAGACCTTTATGGAACCTTGATTTTCTTGGAAACTATTTTATCTTGATTACCCTGCTTTCCACGCGCAGAACTTATACTTCCCACTTGCTTTTATTTACCATCATACGTTATATATATTCCTTTGATATAAGATGTTGTAGTAATTCGATGAGATGTGTTGTGTGGTATATAGGTGTTAACCATGAAGCTTTCTCATAAGATTACATGGTAGGATACGACATGCGTGTGATGAATCCGGATGTGGGAGGGCAGTGCTGATGGAATTCATGAGATATTCCTTGATTTAACCGCTTCTTTAGAGACAACCTCAACTGTGAGATGATACCCTGATGTGGGTGCACGGAGTACCCTAAGTGTGGTTCCTATGGTGGGAACACTTGTCCACATGGGACATTGTGTGAGATGGATGGACATAGCAATTGGAGAATAGAACCTGTGAAAGGTGAGCGTCATGCTCAAAGCATGTTTTTGGTGGAAGGTGTTGGCTTGGTTGAAATAAGGACAAGTATGATGCGAAGAAAACATGTCTTTGTCAAATATGTATGCCACACTCCCGGGATTAGTGAAGACTAAGAGAGTGTTGTGAGACTGTGAGAGCAAGAATGTAAATGCCATGTGGACATGACACCTATGGATATGCCCATGATGGTGAGATCCTTCCAATGTTTGTACAATGACATAAGAAAGAATTTGTTGCTACATAATGTCTGCACTTCCAATGTGTTTAGGAACAATCACTACTGCATTTTTTTTTAACCGTGGCGGTTATTTTCGATTAACCGCGGCGGTTTTTACATACAACCGCCTCGGATCAAAGGTCACGGTTAATCGTGACCTTTACCGAGGCGGTTGTGTGACCGCCACGGTTAATCAAAATAAAAAAAGAAAAAAAATCCATGGATAGGCCCGCCAAACCCATCCACGGGCCCCGCAAGCCCATCCACGGAGCAGGGGCTGTGCCGCCGCCGTTCTGTGCCCGCGCCGCCGCCGGGGGGTCCACGGCCGCTGCCAGTCCGCGACCGCACTGCAGGGAGGCCTCGCCGCCGCTGGGGGCCCGCGCCGCCACGGGGAGGTTGCGCCACAGCCGGGCCGCCGCCGGGCAGCAGTGAGGACTCGCAGCCGCCGCCGGGAGGGGTTCCGCGCCGCCGCGGCCGGGCCACGCCCGCACCGCCACGAGGAGGGCACGCCGCCGCCGAGCAGCGCCACTGCCCAGATCCGCGCGCGGCTGGCCCGCCGACGGGCCCCGCCGCCGCGGGAAGGTGCGCCGCCACCACCTTGCGCGGCCGTCTCCTAGCGCGCGCCGCCGCCGCAGGCCCGCGCGGCCGCTGCTCGCGCGCGCCGCCGCGTGGAGGTAGGGAGGAGAGAGGGAGGAGGTGGCAGTGGAGATGTAGAGGAGAGAGGGAGGTGGAGGAGGGAACAGAGAAAGAGAGAGAGAGCGGCCGGTGGATCGAGAGGGAGTGAGAGAGAGAGGGGGGTTGAAGTGAAACCCTAACCCTAAGTGCCAGTTATATATGGAGATGTTAACACCAGATTTTGGGCTGGGAGCCGATAACCGATACTAAAGGGAGATAGCCGATACTAGAGGAAGATAGCCGATTTCGGAAGCAGACTCCGTCCAGCAGAAGGAAGGAGAATAGCCGATTGAGCGGTGAATCGGTTATCGGGCGAAGGTGACAGAAGGCGTGCAGCGTCGATATTGGTGACGTCATCTAGAGTCTGCACCGCCAAGATGCGATCACGATCGGAGTTCGTTATGAAAGGGAAGATGTGACTCCAAGTTACCTTAGATATAGGATAGTTTGTTGATTTCCTTATCTATTAATAAGTTGTAATTCGACTAGGACTCTAGCTACGCTCAGGGTATAAATATAAGCCCTCAGCCATTGTAAAAAACAACAACATCAATACAACACAACTTTCGGCTCCGGCCAAACAAACCCTAGAGTCAGTCGAGTTCGGCGAGTTACTTCATCCAGGCTGGGTGTCATCCGGTGGACGCAGGCTTGCTTGTAAGTATCGTCAACCCCCTGTTAAACTATGTCTTTTTAGCGTCATCCGGTGGACGTGGAAGCATGGCGGACCAGGGTCCTTGCTAAGCTCTGTTTCTTTGGCGTCATCCGGTGGACGCGGGAAGCACAGTGAGTCAAGGATGATTCACGCTGATTTACCCGATCAATCTGTGTTAACCGTCATCCGGTGGACGAGATGCAGATTAGGACGGTTTTCACGCGCGGATTAGTTATTGATTCGTGTTTGTTTGCTTGATTAATCTATTAGTTAACGTCATCCGGTGGACAGGCTATAGATTACGATAGTTTGCACGCATGGATTAATTATCGGCTCTAGTTAAATTTGGCAGTTTAGCTAGATTCATTAAGTTACCGATGTTGCTTATGTTTATTGTTTATTATTTTAAAGCAATCATCAATTTGCCCGTCTTGATCCATATACGTCGGCTTATATCTAATAGATCTAAATGTTCAATGAATTATGTTTGCCATTCATTTTATATTGATAAGATAGAATGTTTTGCACCAGCCGGTTGTATTTTGGATCTAGATTAGATACGGGTCGCACTCAAGTAATAAAATAAACATTGTCTAGATTCAAGGGTTAACGGATCTAAGTTGCAACTTCATCATGACTGCCTCGATCCGCTCGATCTCCACTGTTGCAAGATTGTGATTTGGATCTATTGGCCGGAGAGTTGAAACATTGTTTACTTTATAGGCTTGTATGTTGCCCGTATACACTGAATCGGCTGAAATAGCCGATTTCATCTTGTTTTTACATTGAGACATCTTATGATCATGTTAGCTTGCTGTGACTGCATCTTTTGTAGTATACTTCTGTCTAATGCAAGTCTATGTCATTGAAATCATGTCTGAATCGGTTAACTTGAGTTATAATGCATGTTTCGCTACAATCGGTTCATAACATGACGGAATCGGCTTTCTAGTCGATCTCCCACTACATCAGCTCTTCGAGCCATACAGTTGGAACTACCTGGACATACCGGTTAGTTCCGCCCCGTGATTACAGATTACTATCTTTTTCCTTGTCAATTGCAGGTCAAATTGACTGACACGCTTGGGTGTTACTGACACTCTCAGACCGGGTCCGAAGCTAGCTGGTTCTACGAGAGCTTCACTGCCTCACGGATCATTTCCGGCTTCGCTGGTGTGTTGGGCTTCGGGAACCACTTTTTGCGCCAACACACTTTTTGGCACGCTCGGTGGGACCTTTCATTGAAGACCATGGCAAAAGAAAAGGCTGCGGCGGACGGCCCCTCCAGGGATGACGGTGTCCTCAGGGTCAGGGTCGAAGATCTCAGTGAGGAGGACGCGGCAGTGCTGAACAAGATTGTTGAAGAATTCGCTGATGCCTACCTGCTTTCGTTCAGCAAGCAGCGTGATGGCTCAGTAGTGAAGAATAATGCATTCACTAGATGGATAATGGACGGCCATTCTGATAAATCTGAAGAGGAGTGCAAGGCCGACCTCAAGCAGATGCTGAAAGAAGCGACCTGGGAGGCCGCCTATTCAGCAGTCGGCCATCACCATAAATCCTTCTTGCAGACATTCTATAACATCATGAAGACTGTTCTCAAACGGCAGGATTGGGAGTCTCTGGGTCCGGTTTACTTCAACATACCCGCAGAGGATGCAGATCCAAAAGCAGCGGCAGGGACCTCCAATTCCTCACCGCAACAGCCGAGCCAGCTGAAAACGCCAGGGCAAGGTGCCACTGCGGCCGGTTCGGCTCAAAAAATAGCAGCTTCTCCAAGATTATATAAAGATCATACTCCGGAGGAGCTCGCCGCTTTCATGCAGGCCACTGGACAGTTGGTGAACTCGATGAACTCATTAGCAGTGAATCCGACAGCTGGAAATACGCCGGCGGCAGACGTGGCCAACCCAACTCCTGGATACCATGAGGGGATCACATATCAAGATCTTCAGGCAGCGCCGCATCCAGGGTACGCCCAGACGCCCAACAATCAGCTGCTGGAGCAGATGAGTGTCATGCTCCGTGATACATTCGGTTTACAGCCGAAGACCGGGACTGGGATCAAATACAGGCGCCCTTACCCCGAGTGGTACGACCGAGTGACATTGCCGCCCAGGTATCGCTTACCCGACTTCTCCAAGTTCAGTGGGCAGGACGATATCACCACCATGGAGCACATCAGCCGTTACCTGACCCAACTCGGTGAAGCTTCGTATGAGGTAGCTCACAGGGTCCGGCTCTTTCCGCTATCACTGACAGGACCGGCGTTTAGCTGGTTTGCATCTATGGAGCCGGGCTCGATTCAAGGCTGGGAAGATCTGGAGACTAAATTCCATAATTACTTCTTCTCCGGCACTGGGGAGAAAGACATCACAAATCTCACCAACATGCGCCAAAAGCCGAATGAACTTGGATCGGCTTTCATCAAGCGGTTCAGGGAGACCAGGAACATGTGTTACTCTTTGAACCTGAACGACAAACAGCTCGCCAAGATAGTGGTCAGTGGGTTGCTCCCACACGTCCAAGAGAAGCTTGTGGGCACCAACTTCAACAGCATCAGCGAGGTGATGCAGAGGGTGGCCGCATTAGAACAGCAGGCCCAGAGTTTCAAGAAAGATTCAAAATACAAGCAAGCCTACGTCTGTGATTCTGACTCAGAGGATGGAGAGAATGAAGAAGTGGCTGCTGTTGAGCTTAAATGGGGAACAAAGCCCATGGCCGTACCGAAGGGTTGGAGTGCGGAAGATCAATACGACTTTGACACGCGCAAGCTGAACAAACTCTTCGACCTTTTAGTCAGTGCAGGCCACATCACCTTCCCAGCTGATTACGTCAAGCCATCTCCTGAAGATTTGCAGGGAAAAGCGTTCTGCCAATACCACGGCCTCACCTCACACTCAACAAACAATTGCCGCAATTTCAAAGCAGCAATCCAGAATGCTATTAGGCGCGGTTTGTTGAAATTTGAGGCTCCTCCCAAGGGAAAGATGAAGATCGACAAATTCCCATTCCCGAAAGGGCAGAACATGGTCCAGATCGCGAATCCTCTGACTAAAGTAAAGGTATTGACCTCCGAACGGGCCAGGAAGAACTCCTCAGTTGATACCGATACACAAATCACAGCTGAGGAGCTAGCGCTGATCAAAGAAAGGAGGGAACAGAATCAGAGGCAGCCGGAGCAGGGAGGATCCAGTGGTACCAAGAGCAGGAGGCCCACACACCAGCAACTTCTGAACAAATGGCGGCGACAGAAAGAGAAAGATCATCAGAGGCGGCTGCAGCACGAAGAAGAGGAGTACCACAGGTGGCTCCGCGAAGAAGAAGAGGCGCGCTATCATGAAGAAATGACCCGCCACCGGGGAGGTGAGGAGGATCATTGGCATTGACCATTCTTCCGACATTGTTGGAATGAAGGCTTGAGACTGCCAACGCTGCGCAACTACCCAGAATGCAGCGATCAGTACCGAGAATACAGACAGTCCCAGGTCAACCGCCGGTCTGTGCATCAGAGGCTGGGGAGCCCCCACAGCCCGCGGGATCGGCGTGAAAAAAGGGACTCGCACGATCGGCTTGATGAAGCGGTAGTTGAACGCCGACAACCGGTTTGGCAAGAGAATCAGTGGTGCCCAGGGGATCTAACTAGGAGCCAAAGGCGCCGGGTGCAGCGGCTCAGAAACAGAGAGCTCCAAGCTGCGGGACGTGCCAAACAGATATGGCGCGAGAAGCCTCCACAAAATAATGGAAAGGCTGTAGCCGATGCACAGATGGTGTTCGTGCTGCCTGCAGAGTTCAGAGCCAAGAAGTATGATACCGAGTCCGACTCAGACGATTCGGGATCAGAAGACGTAGTGGCCAAGTTAGTGCTCGCACAACAAGCTACTTTTGATAAGCCAGCCAAGAATCGATATTTGAAGGCCCTCTATCTCAAAGGTTATGTCGACGGCATGCCCATGACGAAGATGTTGGTGGACGGTGGTGCCATTGTCAATCTCATGCCCTACACTACATTCCGCAAGCTAGGCAAGGGTCCCGATGATCTAATAGAAACTGATCTAATGCTCAAGGATTTCGGGGGCAATTCTTCCAACACTCGGGGGGCAATCAACGTCGAGCTAACAGTGGGGAAGAAGACACTGCTTACCACCTTTTTCGTGATCAACAGTAAAGGTGCCTATAGCTTGCTACTCGGACGCGACTGGATTCATGCCAACTGCTGCGTGCCATCGACCATGCATCAGTGTCTAATTCAGTGGCATGGCGATGAAGTCGAAGTGATCTCGGCCGATGACTCGGTCAGCGTGGCGATGGCAGATGCCACATACTGGGAAGCTGGGGATCATGACTGTTTCTCTGGCAAGACTTAGGAAGGAGGCTCCATCAAGGTCAGTGATGAGAGTCAACAGCCGATCAGGGCAATCGGCTCTGAGTCTTTTTATTAAATGGAGAACCCGATTGATGGCACAGAAGGTAAGTTGGGACAAGGATTCACGTCGGCCGACAAGCTCGAAGAAATGGATGTTGGACCCGCTGACAGACCAATGCCGACGTTTATTGCCGCCAATTTAGACCCAGAGTTTAGGCAGGAGCTGGTTCAACTATTGAAAGAGTACAAAGATCGTATCGCCTGGTGGAATGCTCTCCGGGTAATGCTTATATCTTTGAAGACTTGAAAGGGCAGAGACTCGCCAGAGCCATCAACGGGGAGCATCTGAGGAAATACTACCCTAGCATCCCAGTTCGGGGATAATAGCCGATTCATATGAATCTGGCTCTAACAGCCGATGCCGTGCAAGCGGGTCGCCTTTAGGACAAAAATGGCCGACATCGTAGTAACGAGTTGCCCTTAGAAAAAAAAGGAAGGAAAATTCTGGAAAATACATATATGTATCCGAGCACATATGGAAATCAGATTGATGTTTTTGAAGGAAGTTTTATTTCTGATTGTGCTTACAGGAGCCCCTATTACATTCTAATCATGTGTGGCTTTATCTATAATGTCCTGGGCGTCGGTGACAGCCACGACCTCGTCGGCATGATGAAAGAAGTTCACCAGTTGGGCGTTGGCGTCCTCCATGTTTTGGCCCTCCGGGAATCCAGGCTCGACGGCTTCCAGAGCAATGCCGGAGCGGAGTCGCGCGGCTGTAAGAGCCCCAGTGGCGCCGTGACGGACGCCGGCCATGGCCACCTGGGAGACACGGTGATGAACATCCAGGAGCCGTTCCGCCTGCGTGTTGCCATGCGCATTAACGGCATTGGCAGCGGCCTCGGCGGCCACACGTAATTCTTCAAGCTGTGCAGTCAGGACTGCAAAAGAAAGAAGTGTCAGCATGAAGATAATTGTTAGCATGTCACAATTCAAGTTGTTACCGGCCACTGCAGCGTCCGATTCGGCGAGTTGGGCTTGCACCCTGGCCACCTCGGTTTCGGCGGCCGTAAGGGTAGCGGCTTGGGCTTCGGTGACGCCCTGCAGCCGGCCATTCTCCTTCGTAGCCTCTGAGTAGAGGTTACGGTACTCCACCATTTGGTGATGGAATCGTCGACTATCGGCGGCGGTGTAGGACCCGTCAGAAGACCCCGATTCTGATCCAGTGCTCGGGGCCGGATTTTGAGGGGATTCCTGAGGAGGCGCAGTTCTGAGAGGCCGAGTGTCCACGCCGATCGGTGCTCCCGGTGGGAAAGGAATCACGCGGGCCTGACTGAAGGTTGACAAAGAAGCAGATGTGTCAGAGTCGAAAGAAAACCAATGTCTTGGGCACAAACTGATTTACCTGCTGTAGATGGCCAACTGCCGGGGCGTCACCCAGCGACGACCGCTGTGATGCGGGTCAGCAGCGGCATCCGAGCCAGGCGTGGCTCCAGCGGCTGCAGGGACGGCTTGAGACGGCCCGGCACCGGTTCTCGAACCTCCGATGCCGGCAGTGCCCGCATCGCTGCGCAGGACGGTAATGGTCAGATTGGATCAGGCCGATTTATCAAGAAGTGAGCAGTAGCCTTACCCTAACCAGGCTTGCAGGCGATGCCTCCGTTCACCCACGGCTCATAGGCTCCGGGTGAAGTTGTCACCTTCGGCGGAATTTGAAGCCGGCCGCTTGCCGTGGTTTCCGTCGCTAGCCATGGATTTGGGGGATTTTGTTTTCTCTAGTCTGAGGACAGAAGGCCGGGAGAGCGAAGGCTTCGATGTTGCGGCTGCTTGTCCAGGCCGAGTTTGTATTTATAAAGATGAGGGTATTGAGATGGTTCCTCCTTGGAAGGCGAGACGGCACGGCGGATTTTAGTTTGCAGTTAATCCACGTTTCTTGAATCCGGAACAGTTGCCGAATTGGGGAGACGAAGCGCCGCCATCAATGGTCGCACGCCGATCGGTTTTTTGGGTCAGGCTGTTTTAGCCGATCCTATTGTGAGTACCCACAAGCCGATTCGTTATGGATCTGGCAGAGGGGTTAGTTCCAAAGGAAAGTCGGACAAAGCCGATACTAAGAAGTACGCCCGAAAGCCGATTTATATGCAGAACGGGTCAGGTTATGTGATTGATTCTAAGGTACAAAGCAGTTCGAAAGCCGATTCGCATACAGAAGTATATCAGGCTGAACAGAGTCAGTGCGAAACAAGACAAAGCCGGTATTAAGGTGTAAAATAGAAATACAGATCAGACTCAGTTGTCACATTCAGGGTAAACAGCACATGCCAAACAAGTATATCCATTGTATTACAGAGGTAATAAGGATCGAATCAGTTCTACTAATTCAGCACGGAGCGCGTGGCCAGCCTGCAGCAGTTGTTGATCTCGGTTTTCAGTGAACTGTAGCAAGTAATAAAATAAACATTGTCTAGATTCAAGGGTTAACGGATTTAAGTTGCAACTTCATCATGACTGCCTCAATCCGCTCGATCTCCACTATTGCAAGATTGTGATTTAGATCTATTGGCCGGAGAGTTAAAACATTGTTTACTTTATAGGCTTGTATGTTGCCCGTATACACTGAATCGGCTGAAATAGCCGATTTCATCTTGTTTTTACATTGAGACATCTTATGATCATGTTAGCTTGCTGTGACTGCATCTTTTGTAGTATACTTCTGTCTAATGCAAGTCTATGTCATTGAATTCATGTCTGAATCGGTTAACTTGAGTTATAATGCATGTTTCGCTACAATAGGTTCATAACATGACGGAATCGGCTTTCTAGTCGATCTCTCACTACATCGGCTCTTCGTTCCATACAGTTGGAACTACCTGGACATACCGGTTAGTTCCGCCCCGAGATTACTGATTACTATCTTTTTCTTTGTCAATTGCAGGTCAAATTGACTGACACGCTTGGGTGTTACTGACACTCTCAGACCAGGTCCGAAGCTAGCTGGATCTGCGAGAGCTTCACTGCCTCAAGGATCGTTTCCGGCTTCGCTGGTGTGTTGGGCTTAGGGATCCACTTTTTGCGCCAACAGGAGATAAGTAGTGGGTTGATATGGGCTTTTAGGCTGGGCCTGATTTACCGAGGCGGTTTGGTTATAATGTCCGCCTCGGTTAATGATTTACCGAGGCGGTTTTCTTATAACAACCGCCTCGGTTAATCGATATTAAGCGTGGCGGGCACTTTAAAGCTGACCGCCTCGATTAATCGATTTTACGAGGCGGTTTTTTAAAACCGCCTCGGTTAATAAAAAATAACCGTCTCGGTTAATGCCAGCATTAACCGCGATGGTTTTCCTTCCTGACCGCCTCGAAAAATAAATTTGAAACGTCTCGCAAAAGATTTTTTGTAGTAGTGAATTTCAGAATGCTAAGAACCTTGGAGAGAATTCTTACATGGCCTCTATAACTTATAGGACGTGAATGCACTATGCCCAAGACCCATCTAGTGATACAAGACCACCAAAATAGAGCATTATTTGATTCGGTCAACCGACATTACTTCACTATGAAGGCCATAACTCCTCTAACCGGATTGAGATTGGAGTCTATGTGCACTTGTTGGAAAGCTTGTGTGATAAGCTCTCAAATGGATCTGATCTCACCTCGATATCATGAAAAATAGACCTCCAAATCATCAATATATGCTGGTTTTATTTCTATCAGCCAAATACTATGACATTATCATGGACCTATTAATCACCCTTGGCATCTCTGCCTAAGTGGGAGCATGCCGCCAACGATGTGGAGAACACCTAAAGTATGACCAAGTACATCCTCCTTCTAGGCCACAACCTTTGAAGGCTAGCATGGCCATCCAAATAAATTTGGAAGCCCAATCTATATCAAGTTCAAGGTCTGTCTTGGACTCTAGGAGCATACGCCCCAACTCCTTAAGAATAAAATCTTTATGGCACTGATCCCACATCACAATTCCATCTGAATCAACGGGGATCATCAAAACAAGCAGATGTCCAAAACCTGTTAGGTTGCTGCATTCAAGGCCGTCGGATGGGGGGGTGCAGGAAGTGCGCAGGCCGGGGGCCCATGGGGCTGGGGGGCCCATGAGTATATTATACTACATGTATGAGGTATCCAGCGCTCGCTGTCGCTTCGCATGCCAGGCCTGTTCGTATGATCGTATCTCTCGTCGAGTCAGCAGCCACAAGTCGCGAACCCTTTGGCCTTTGCGGTGACGGTGTGTGCTCGGCAACTCGGCGTCGGTGGCCTCGCAGGAATCACGAAAGACGTAACACGGCAACGGGCATGGTGTGACCTCATCAGCAGGCCTGCTTGTCAAGTGTCAGCGACCGGGCGTGCTGCAGGCTGCAGCCCCTACCGCCTTGCAGGTGAGCACTGAGCACGATTGATCGGTGACTTACTTTGAGGCTTTGAATTGATAATTGATATTGATGTTCTGTCATCTGTCGATTGCTGCTTCGTGCCTCAGGGCCCAAACTCTGTAACACCCTAGTGTTAGTTACTATTTTCACACTTGCATTTGCATGTCATCAAGCACCTATCATGTCATTTCATGCATCATCACTATTCAAGTCAAATTGCATTTCTTATATACTATATGTTTCCTTTATGCTTATGTGTGGTAGATATGCTAGCATGCAAATATGATGCTTGTTTACTGTTCTAAATGCTTTAGACATGTTTGGGATAACATTTGGAACAATGTTCATGTTGGTGAAATCCCCAAAATACCCCTCTAGCTCATAGTTGACTAGAGAGCCCTCTAAAAGCTATTCTGTTTGACCAAACAAGAAGGGCATTTTAGATATTTTGCATGTCAGTGCACCCTTAATCAAAGTTGTGTAGAATTTTATAAGCAACAAACTTTATTTTTGGGTGAACTCATGAAAATGGGTGCAAGGTGGTCAAAAAGTTGAATTAGTGCAGATTTGGAGTTGTTTTGAAGTTTCAAAAATTTGCTAAGTCTAAAACTGGTTTTCAGTTTCGGTGTACCCATGTTCATCGACCTGTATCTCTCAATCCAGGACGATCTAGAGTAAAGTGTCTTAATACCAAATGATCTACTCATGTAGCTCTTCAATCCATATTAGTGAAGTTTTCACTGAGACGCCCTGGATCACGAGCTAGAGATCGATCAAAAGTCGAGTTTCAGTCGGCTTTCTGCAACTGAAACAGTCCGATTCAAATCGGCGTTCAGCCGAACAGCTGGCCGCGACCGCAGACCAACGGCGCCAAGTGGCGACCGTACGCCGGCGTCGGGCCACGCCTGTCTGCCGCGCCCCTGCATAAACTGAAGGCGACACTCTATCCTGTCCCCCGCACGCTCCTCTCACTCTCACTCGCTCGCTCTCGCCCTCGGTTCTCCGTTTTCCCCTCCGCCGTCGCCATTTCCGCCTCGCCGTCGCCGCGGTGAAATCCGCCGTCATCGAGCGGTCTCCGACCGCTCCATCGCAGCCATAGCTTCGTCTTGCTCTGCTCTTCATCCTCGACCCGTTGCCGACCTCAGCCGAGCTAAGGTATAACGGTTTGGCCTTTCTCGCCACCGCGCCATTGCCGGAGCACCGCTGAGCTCTCGGGTCGCCGCGACGAGGGCGATGCCGGGGTCCGCTTCTCTCTCCATTGCTCGTCTAGGAGTCTCCGTTAGCTGTAGATCCAGTCTAGGCCGTCGGATGGGTCGGTCTCGCCGTAGGTTCGCCGGAACCCGAGCTCGCCGTGAGCCCGCTCGCCGCCGTGCCGCCATGAGTGCGCGGTCAGCGAGCTCCCGTGCGCAATAGTCTGATTCGTCGCGTGCATAGGTTCGCTAGGGTTCCAGGATCACGGAACGAAGCTTAGCCGCGCGAGTAACGGCCGGAATCGGCCGGCGAAAGCTCGCCGGACCACCGCCGTCCGCCATTGCCGCTGTCGAGCTTGCTCCAGTGGGGTACGACCCTCGGCAGTTGGTCCATTGGGTTCGTCTCGTTGCCACGAGTCGGTAGGTAGCCTCGGCGTCGCCGGAGACCTCGCCGTCGGCGAACTCTCGCCGGTCAGCGCCAGCGGCTCTGCCCCTCTCTCTGACGCGTGGGGTCGGGTTGACCCCGGGGCCCACGAGTCAGCCGTTCGGGTGCGCCTCTGGTTCACTGAGCCGGGTGCACGTAGCAGTTTCTATCGGGTTTGGGTTTTATGATTTATAAAATGAATTTCCAGAAAATGTGTAAAATCTTCCAAAATTCATATCTGGAGCTAGGAGTGCCCAATTGGGGTGAACCAAATTTTGTTAAGTTTGTATTTCTGAGCTCTATCAAGGAAAAATATAATATGTACTTTTGGAATACTTTTTCTGTGCAGTTATATTTAAATTGTTAATTGCTTGCAAACTTGATAAATGCATAAGTAATTGTAGGAATGTGCTAAAAATGTGATTCCACTTGCATTCATCTTGTTTAGGGAAGTAGAATCTAAAAAAAATATGTTTGCTGGTGTTGCACTGTTATTTATATGATGTCTAGTATAATGTGCCTTTTATGCTTTAATCTTGCAAAAATCACCATGCTTAATGTGTTAAGGATATGGTCATGAATATTTTTCCTGGACCATGTTATGTTGGAAAGAAGCTAAGAAAATTAGGAAATCTATTGTTTGATACTTTTCACTGTGTTAAGTATTTTTCATTGCTTAAAAGGCTGGTTGTTTGTTATTTTTGTGTAGACTGTTATACTTGTCCAAATGACTTGAAATTTTGTCAGTAGGCTAATTTGGATGTGTAATAGCTAATGTAATTTTAATGGATTTTTATGGTCGCAGTAAACAGTAGGTCCAATTATAGGCTAGGGTTTGTTTAATTGTTTTTAAGCAAATATCTTTGGGTGTGAAGTGTTTTTATGCATTTCTGTGATGCTCAGCATTATCACTTGTTTAAAACAGTAGAGCTGATCCTAATTTAAGCTTAAGGCAGCAATGTTAATGTTTTGTTTATTTGATGTTGCTCATGCCTGTTAATTATAAGTTGGTTGTGGTAGGTTAGTTGATGCATGTTGATTATTAAGTGCAGGTTGTAGACCTCTCACCCGGGACGAGAAATTGTTCTATGCTTTGCTTAAGAAGGGTGAGTATGAGTTAGTTGTCTAGAGAAGAAATATGCACGTACTCAGTAAATGAGTGTGGATTGTTAAACTGATTGCATATCATAGGTTAATTTGTGCATCTCTATCTTGCATTTCATGTGCATTCTCAGTTCTCCTATATGCATATCATGCATACAGAATCGCCGGGAGGTGTGACGCTATTGCAGTTCGATCCACCGGAGGAGGGAGTTCCGCCGGAGATTGAAGTGCCAGAGGTTCCCAAAGGCCAGGAAGAAGAGGCTGAACTTCCAGAGTGCCCTGATCACCAACCTACTAACTTTGTGAAAGGCAAGCCTCGGAGCATCCCTAAGTCTCCACCTACTCTTTTTACAAATGCACTGGTCTTTATTAAATCGTATGATTGTGCACTTAAGTATAGGAGTTGATATGATACCGTTGCTGCATTTATACCTTGTCCACTTATACTTGATCCTGAAGTATTACTAGATAAGGGATGGGTTCGATCTTATGCTTAGCCATGCTTAGACCGGTAGAAGACGAGGGATTTCCTGTCCTTCGCGAGCATAGGTGGTTACTAATGATGATGGGGTTGGATTCCACATGATGGACTATATATGCCACCATGCCACAGTGTCTAATGAGAGAATCAAGGCTAGGTAGCGGGGAGCCGCATGACATAGTTGAGGTCATGCCGTCTTCGGTGCTGCTTGCAGCCGACTAGGACTGAGGCCACCAGACATCAGTTGAGATTGAAAGACGTCGTCACATAGCTGGCCAGATAAGTCGTTCTGACCGCGAAGCCGAGTATTTCTTTCTGAGCCGGGAATTGGGCGTGATAAGGCAGACATATTCTGGAGGTAGGAAGGATGTGCAGAGACACCATCTTACCAAGGGCAGGTCAGGGACCTGATGCATCCTGGAAGTGGGTTTGTCTCTGAGAATATGGACCCCTCCAAGCCCGCGATACATATTATGTCTCAGAAAGATTTAACGGTGGCCCAAGAAGCCAGTGGCTCGGCTGACAGGGTTTGTGATTGGCATATTTGCCAGCTAGTACAATCGATTCGAATCGCCATCTCTCCTGATTAGTGAGAAACTGAACTGATCTTCTGGTGAGATAGAGGCTAATAACTTGAACATAATGATTATGGTGAGATGAGGTTGATATCTGTGGATATCGGAAATCATATGGTTTTATTGATTGCTATAATATTCAGTGAATGCTTAGTATAGTGGCTAATCTTAGTAAATAGCTTAACTGAAATCGAAACTTATCACAATTAAAATGAATAAGTTGAGGTTCTACTGTAGTAATGCTTTTGATGCAAAAATGATGCTACCCTCTGAGCTCCACCAAACAAGCCTTGCATATCCTTGAGAGTCTTTTTATTTACTCCCTTTCGGGTAAGTCTAACTGAGTACAATTGAGTACTCAGGGTTTTATTCCCATTGTTGCAGATGGTGTAGTCTACTACGCGTATTGCAGGAATTGCTTCACCCCTGCGGGTGAAGAAGACTAGACCCGAGGGCAGGGTCATGATCTATCCTTAGATGTTGTAAGAATGGTGTGACAGGGTCATTTGATGGTACTCGTATTTGAACTCGGGGGTGTAAAACTATGTTAACTTCCGCTACTATTATATTTGTGTAAAAGACTATATTGTACTCTGATGTTTAAATTCGGTTGCGAACTTATGTGTCATGTGATCGGGTATTGCTGAATGAATGGTCCTTGGGGTATGAAAGGTTTGAAATCCTTCGAGATTTCCGGACTACCGGGTTTATATTGGCTCAAGTGCGACTGGATTGCGATTAAAAATGCGATCGTTGTACTTGTGCTCGTATAAATTGGTCGGTTCTGTGACAGCTGGTATCAGAGCATAATTCAGCATAAACCGGCACTTGACTATTTGAAAACTAAAAGAGTTTTGAGTTTTACAAACTAATTGCCAACTGGTAGTATGTATAGGTGATTTAAACCAAGTGTTTGCAAAACTTATGAGTACCAATGATCAAGTCCTATAGCCCTATATATATGTGGTAATTAGGTGGCTTATGTAAGTACTGACTTCGGGGGAAATTGCATCATGTTTCTATTGTGGTTCATTTGGTTTTATCGTGCGGATAATTATGAACTGTCGGTTTCTTATTGCTTCCTATGGGTCAATGTACCACGTCGCCAAAGTAAGGTGAGATGTGAGTGTAAGATCGAACAACCATCGATTGATGGTGAGTGTTATGGTTACTGAAGTGAGTACATGTGATCCATATGTGTACTTATGGAAGCAAGGTGGAGTAATTACTTTTGGGGTCGCAAATATTCATGGGAACATTTCCGGCAAAAAGTGCTTCTCGTTGCCCCGCATACATTGGGATTTGGGCTGAAATGAATCTTCTGCAGGTACACTAACCACGCAAAACGTATAGCACAGTTAGTTACGTATATGAGAGCACGTGGTATGCCACCGACTATAACGTTAGTTAATATATACTATGTGTGAGGTCGTTGGCACGTGCATGCATCATGATCATGAAATTAACTCAAGCTATTTGTACTATTTTCCTTCCCTATGATAAAAATTGTGCTGCCCTATCTTATTCTAAATGCTAAAAGATGTTGTAATGTACCAGATGGCAGCTGAAGGTGAGCCGCAGAGTGGTCAGTTTCTGGAGCAGTTTGGCACACCCACTGTGCTATGGAGGTTGTTGAAGTGTGTGGGATATGCAGAGCCACCACTGTATTTCTGGAAGCCAGCGGAAACCATGATGCAGCCTTGGTTTGATGTTTGGGTGACTATCCCTGTGCTTGAAAGGGGTTGGTCGTTTCCAGGAATAAAGGTGGAAGTTGACATGAGGACGCCATGGGATGGTGCGCAGCTTGCAGCTTTCGAGGTGTTGACGGATATTTGTAGCCGGTTCAACAAGAGAGCTGATTTGGGGCCAGCAAATGTTTTTCCCAGGGTGGATGCTTCTTAGGGTGAGTGGGCTCAGTCTAGCCAAGCTTCTTTGGAGCGAGGCAGGGATGAGCGTGCTCATAGCACGGGTGCTTCTATGAGTGCTATGTTTGCTGTCCTGAGGATGCATTATTCCACTAGGGATGGTTGGATGAAGTGCGTTGAAGCCCTGGATGATGCTGTGGAGAAGAAGTTAGAAGCTGAAGAGTGGGCACGTATGGCTCGTCGTAGCTCAGATGACTTGGTGGTAGCTCTCACTGCCTGTCGCAATGAGTTGTTACGATGCACTGGCGCCTTGTTGGCAGCTGATCGCCGTGTCGAGGTGCTTGAGAGGGAGAATGCAGATCTTCGCCGCCAGCTTGACAATCGCAATATGAGCTTGACACGTCAGCGCGATGAGTTTCTGCAGGAGTTGCGTGCTAGTCAGCAGCAGGTTTGGGAGTTGCAGCAGGATGTTCATCGTCTGAACAACCGTGCTGATCCGTTTCATCCTATGGGTGCAGCGGAGTTTGCTCCTGAGATCTTCGTTGCAGCTGATGATGGTGAAGCAAGTGAGGAAGAAGAGGAAGAAGACCCCGAGGAGATCGTGCCTATTGACGAGAGTGATGACCATGGTGGGAACGTGTCCGGCATGGACAGTGACCACGATGACTAGGCTTTTTCTAGTGATCTTGCCATGATCGGCACCCTTTTGTATTGAGAAAACCTTTAATGTCATGTAATGGGTAGAACCTGAATTGTAATGAGAGAACCCTGTGTGTTCAGGGCTGGAACCATCAAACTTTTAATTAAGTAATGGTAACTTATGCAGTTTGGAAACCCTTTTTGGTTGCGCCTTGTTATTGTGTGGTTGTGTGATGATTATTGAATTATTGTGCCATTTGTTGGTTATCAAAAATGATCATTGATATCTTTTGGGCATAATCTTTCGGTTATCTTTGGCATAACTGACACTTAACAATGGTTGTTGTGTGTTGCTACAGATGGCACCTCATACCCATCGTCATGGGTCAACCAGTGGTGGTGGGAATGAACATGAAGATGAGGAGTTGCCGCCTCCTCCACCGCGTACCCAGAAGCAGATGTTTGCTCAGTTCTTGGACACTCAGCAAGCGATTCTGCAGCAGATGGTTGCTAGTAACACCCACAATCGCAATCGAGATGGACGCCGCGGAAACGATGAGGACCAGTACAGTAACTATAAGGACTTCATGGACACTAAACCTCCGGTATTCAAGCAGGCCATTGAACCGCTGGAAGCTGATGAGTGGTTAAACACTATTGAGCAGTCATTCTCTGTGCTGCGATTGACTGAAACCATGAAGGCTAGCTTTGCTGCTATGTTGCTGCAAGGCCAAGCTGGAATATGGTGGGCCAATCGCAAAACCGCCTACCCTGTGGTCGCTGATATCACCTGGGAGCAGTTCGCCAGGGATTTCAGGGGACATTTCATTCCAGCAGGCTTGATCAAGATGAAAGTGAATGAGTTCATGCAGCTTACTCCGGGTACCAAGACCCTCACTCAGTATCATCATGCCTTTAACAATCTGTCAAGGTATGCCCCATGGATGGTGGATACAGATGAAAAGAAGATCGAAACTTTCAAGAGAGGCCTTAGTACCAAGCTTATGAAGACTCTAGCGAACAACGCTCGTACAACTTTTAACGAGTTCATCAGTGAAGCTTATATCCAAGAGAAACAGAACAACTTGCACACTGCTTCCAAGGGAGGCAAGAGGCCATTTGAAGGAAGCTCTTCTCGGTCAAGGACTCCAGCAGCTAGTCGTGCGGTGGCAAATCGCCCTGCTTACCGTCCGGCTGTTCCTGGAGCAAAATTCAGACCCCCTCCAAAGAAGCAGCCAGCGCCACAACGCTACAAGAAAGGTTTCACAGTGCCTTTGAACAAGAACAATGCTCCTCCAAGCAATGCCGTTCAAGTGAGGACCAACCAAGGTCTGGGGCCATGCTTTAACTGCGGTCAACAAGGGCATCTTGCTCGCTATTGCCCTCATCCAAAGCAGGCTCGAGTGCATCACACTACTATTGAAGAAATTCCAGAAGGTGAACCAGTCACTGCGGGTATGTTTTCAGTTAACCAGCACCCTGCCATTGTTTTGTTCGACTCTGGATCATCGCATTCTTTTATAAGTCAAGCATTTGCACAAAGGCATGTTTTTCAGATTGTTGATTTGGGATGTAATTCCCGGATAACCTCAGTTGGTGCTGAAATATGCACACGTGAGGGTATCAAGCAGGCGAGTATTGAGATTAATGATAGGAGTTTTATCAGTCATCTCATTGTGTTGCCTGGGCTAGGTCTGGATGTAATTCTAGGGGTTAGCTGGATGAACAAATGGGGTGCGGTATTGGACGTTGCTAACCGAACTTTGACGTTGAAGGCGCCCTAGGATGGGGGTACCTTTCAAGTTTCCTTACCTCGAAGAGGGGATCTTTTTAATCTCTCTTTCGCAGTTGAGGGCAAGACCATCCAAGGTATTCCGGTAGTGTGTGAGTTTCCTGATGTCTTTCCTGATGATCTACCTGGACTTCCTCCTGATCGAGATGTGGAGTTTGCAATAGAACTTATTCCCGGTACAGCACCTATTTCTCGAAGGCCATATAGAATGCCTCCTCATGAATTAGCTGAACTCAAGAAACAACTCCAGGAGTTATTGGACAAAGGGTTTATCCGCCCTAGTTCTTCTCCGTGGGGCTATCCTGCAATCTTTGTTAAGAAGAAGGATGAAACTTTGCGTATGTGTGTGGATTACAGGCCACTTAATGCTGTGACAATTAAGAACAAGTATCCTCTACCTCGTATTGATATCTTGTTTGATCAATTGTCCAAGGCCAAGGTTTTCTCCAAAATTGATCTGAGATCTGGGTATCATCAAATTAAGATCAGACCACAAGATATTCTCAAGACGGCTTTCTCCACTCGGTATGGATTGTATGAGTATTTGGTTATGTCTTTTGGATTAAACAATGCTCCTGCACATTTCATGTACCTAATGAATTCGGTATTCATGCCTGAGTTGGATAAGTTCGTGGTAGTCTTTATTGATGATATTCTGGTGTACTCTGAAAACATAGAGGATCATGCTGAACACTTGAGAATAGTCTTGATTAGACTCAAGGAGCATAAGCTATATGCTAAGTTCAGCAAGTGTGAGTTTTGGTTGACTATAGTGCCTTTTCTGGGCCATATCTTATCTGCTGAAGGTATTTCTGTAGATCCGTCAAAAGTTCAGCAGGTGTTGGATTGGCAGTCACCTACCAATGTGTCTGAGGTTCGTAGCTTTCTGGGATTAGCTGGGTATTATCGCCGCTTTATCCAAGATTTCTCTAAGATAGCTAAACCTATGACCAAGTTATTGCACAAGGATACCAAGTTTGTGTGGAGTGAGAAGTGTGAAACAGCCTTTCGCACCTTGCGAACGTTGTTGACCACTGCTCCAATTCTTGCACAACCTGATATTGAAAAGCCTTATGATGTGTACTGCGATGCTTGTGGCACTGGGTTAGGATGTGTTCTCATGCAAGAAGGCCGAGTCATTGCTTATGCCTCGCGTCAATTGAGAAAACATGAGCAAAACTATCCTACTCATGATTTGGAACTTGCCGCTGTAGTTCATGCATTGAAGATTTGGCGCCACTATTTGATGGGTCACAAATGTCATATCTATTCCGATCACAAGAGTCTCAAGTACATTTTCACTCAGCCTGAGTTGAACATGAGGCAAAGAAGGTGGTTGGAGTTGATCAAAGACTATGATCTAGAAGTACACTATCATCTGGGCAAGGCCAATGTCGTAGCCGATGCTTTGAGCCGAAAGTCTCATTGCAATGTATTGCAGCCTTTGCTAGCAGACGGATTCAATCTTGTGCATCCAGTGGTGTTGAATAATATTACTCTTAGTTGTACTTTGGAAAGCAAGATTATTGAAGGTCAGAAAATAGATCCTGGCATACATCATATCAAGAGGAAGATGAAAGAACAAGAAATGCTTCATTTCCGAGTAGATGAAAAAGGTATATTGTGGTTCAAGGATTGATTGGTAGTACCGAAAGACCGTGAATTGAGGAATCAGATTATGGATGAGGCTCATTTGTCCAAGTTGTCTATCCATCCCGGTAGTAGTAAGATGTATCAAGACTTGAAACATAGGTTCTGGTGGACCAAAATGAAGAAAGAAATTGCAGCCTATGTGGCCAGGTGTGATACCTGTTGTCGCGTGAAGGCTATTCATCTTAAGCCCGCAGGTCTATTGCAACCTTTACCCATTCCAGGGTGGAAATGGGATGAGATAACCATGGATTTCATATCTGGGTTACCTCTAACGCAAAAAGGCCATGATTCTATTTGGGTGATTGTAGATCGATTGACTAAGATTGCACATTTCTTACCAGTTCGAACTACAGATCGTCCTCATCAGTTGGCACAGCTCTACTTTGCTCAGATACTTCGGCTACATGGTGTGCCGAGGATGATAGTTTCCGACAGAGGCCCGCAATTTATTGCACGCTTCTGGGAGCACTACACAAGTGTTTGGGAACCAATTTGGTTCGCAGCTTAGCTTATCATCCTTAAACTTCTGGTCAGACTGAAAGGGTAAACCAAATTCTTGAAGATATGTTGAGAGCTTGTGTTCTATCGTCTAAAGGTTCGTGGGAAGAATGGTTACCTTTGGCCGAGTTCTCATACAATAATAGCTATCAAGAGAGTATTCAAATGGCTCCTTTTGAAGCTTTGTATGGGCACAAATGTAGAACTCCTCTCAATTGGGTTGAATCAGGCGAAAGGAGATATTACGGGATTGACTTTGTGAAAGAGGCCGAAGAAAGAGTGCATACCATTCAAACACATCTCAAAGCCGCTCAGACTCGTCAAAAGAGTTATGCGGACAAGCGAAGAAGGCCATTGGAATTTGAAGTGGGTGACTACGTATACTTGAAAGTGTCACCTATGAAAGGCGTACAACGCTTCGGAGTGAAACGAAAGTTAGCTCCAAGGTTTGTAGGTCCTTTTCAAATTCTGGAAAGAAGTGGGAAAGTAGCATACAAGTTACGGTTGCCACCACACATGTCCACTATCTTCAATGTGTTTCATGTATCCCAACTCAAGAAATGTTTACGAGTACCGGAAGAACAAGTGGATTTTGGTGATATCAAGTTGAAATCAGATTTGACCTATGAAGAAAAGCCTATTGAAGTAATAGATTACAAAGAGAGAATCACCCGTAGCCGAGTGATCAAGTTCTATAAGGTGGTGTGGAACAATCAAAGTTATTGGGATGCGACTTGGAAGCAAGAAGATTACCTCAAGGAAGTCTATCCTTCTTTCTATAAACAATGGTAATTAACTCTAATCTCGGGGACGAGATTCTTTTAAGGGGGGAAGGGCTGTAACACCCTAGTGTTAGTTACTATTTTCACACTTGCATTTGCATGTCATCAAGCACCTATCATGTCATTTCATGCATCATCACTATTCAAGTCAAATTGCATTTCTTATATACTATATGTTTCCTTTATGCTTATGTGTGGTAGATATGTTAGCATGCAAATGTGAATGCTTGTTTATTGTTCTAAATGCCTTAGACATGTTTGGGATAACATTTGGAACAATGTTCATGTTGGTGAAATCCCTAAAATACCCCTCTAGCTCATAGTTGACTAGAGAGCCCTCTAAAAGCTATTCTGTTTGACCAAACAAGAAGGTCATTTTAGAGATTTTGCATGTCAGTGCACCCTTAATCAAAGTTGTGTAGAATTTTATAAGCAACAAACTTTATTTTTGGGTCAACTCATGAAAATGGGTGGAAGATGGTCAAAAAGTTGAATTAGTGCTGATTTGGAGTTGTTTTGAAGTTTCAAAAATTTGCTAAGTCTAAAACTGGTTTTCAGTTTCGGTGTACCCATGTTCATCGACCTGTATCTCTCAATCTAGGACGATCTAGAGTAAAGTGTCTTAATACCAAATGATCTACTCATGTAGCTCTTCAATCCATATTAGTGAAGTTTTCACTGAGACGCCCTGGATCACGAGCTAGAGATCGATCAAAAGTCGAGTTTCAGTCGGCTTTCTGCAACTGAAACAGGCCGATTCAAATCGGCGTTCAGCCGAACAGCTGGCCGCGACCGCAGACCAACGGCGCCAAGTGGCGACCGTACACCGGCGTCGGGCCACGCCTGTCTGCCGCACCCCTGCATAAACCGAAGGCGACACTCCATCCTGTCTCCCGCACGCTCCTCTCACTCTCACTCGCTCGCTCTCGCCGTCGGTTCTCCATTTTCCCCTCCGCCGTCACCATTTCTGCCGCGCCGTCGCCGCGGTGAAATCCGCCGTCATCGAGCCGTCTCCGACCGCTCCATCGCAGTCATAGCTTCGTCTTGCTCTGCTCTTCATCCTCGACCCGTTGCCGACCTCAGCCGATCTAAGGTATAACGGTTTGGCCTTTCTCGTCGTCGCGCCATTGCCCGAGCACCGCCGAGCTCTCGGGTCGCCGCGACGAGGGCGATGCCGGGGTCGGCTTCTCTCTCCATTGCTCGTCTAGGAGTCTCCGTTAGCTGTAGATCCAGTCTAGGCCGTCGGATGGGTCGGTCTCGCCGTAGGTTCGCCGGAACCCGAGCTCGCCGTGAGCCCGCTCGCCGCCGTGCCGCCATGAGTGCGCGGTCAGTGAGCTCCCGTGCGCAATAGTCCGATTCGTCGCGTGCATAGGTCCGCTAGGGTTCCAGGATCACGGAACGAAGCTTAGCCGCGCGAGTAACGGCCGGAATCGGCCGGCGCAAGCTTGCCGGACCACCGCCGTCCGCCATTGCCGCCGTCGAGCTTGCTCCGGTGGGGTACGACCCTCGGCAGTTGGTCCATTGGGTTCGTCTCGTTGCCACGAGTCGGTAGGTACACCGGTCAGCGCCGGTGGCTCTGCCCCTCTCTCTGACGCGTGGGGTCGGGTTGACCCCGGGGCCCGCGAGTCAGCCGTTCGGGTGCGCCTCTGGTTCACTGAGCCGGGTGCACGTAGCAGTTTCTATCGGGTTTGGGTTTTATGATTTATAAAATGAATTTCCAAAAAATGTGTAAAATCTTCCAAAATTCATATCTGGAGTTAGGAGTGTCCAATTGGGGTGAACCAAATTTTTTTATGTTTGTATTTCTGAGCTCTATCAAGGAAAAAGATAAAATGTACTTTTGGAATACTTTTTCTGTGCAGTTATATTTAAATTGTTAATTGCTTGCAAACTTGATAAATGCATAAGTAATTGTAGGAATGTGCTAAAAATGTGATTCCACTTGCATTCATCTTGTTTAGGGAAGTAGAATCTAAGAAAAATATGTTTGCTGGTGTTGCACTGTTATTTATATGATGTCTAGTATAATGTGGCTTTTATGCTTTAATCTTGCAAAAATGACCATGCTTAATGTGTTAAGGATATGGTCATGAATATTTTTCCTGGACCATGTTATGTTGGAAAGAAGCTATGAAAATTGGGAAATCTATTGTTTGATACTTTTCACTGTGTTAAGTATTTTTCATTGCTTAAAAGGCTGATTGTTTGTTATTTTTGTGTAGACTGTTATACTTGTCCAAATGACTTGAAATTTTGTTAGTAGGCTAATCTGGATGTGTAATAGCTACTGTAATTTTTATGGATTTTTCTGATCACAGTAAACAGTAGGTCCAGTTATAGGCTAGGGTTTGTTTAATTGTTTTTAAGCAAATATCTTTGGGTGTGAAGTGTTTTTATGCATTTCTGTGATGCTCAGCATTATCACTTGTTTAAAATAGTAGAGCTGATCCTAATTTAAGCTTAAGGCAGCAATGTTAATGTTTTGTTTATTTGATGTTGCTCATGCCTGTTAATTATAAGTTGGTTGTGGTAGGTTAGTTGATGCATGTTGATTATTAAGTGCAGGTTGTAGACCTCTCACCCGGGACGAGAAATTATTAAATGCTTTGCTTAAGAAGGGTGAGTATGAGTTAGTTGTCTAGAGAAGAAATATGCACGTACTCAGTAAATGAGTGTGGATTGTTAAACTGATTGCATATCATAGGTTAATTTGTGCATCTCTATCTTGCATTTCATGTGCATTCTCAGTTCTCATATATGCATATCATGCATACAGAATCGCCGGGAGGCGTGACGCTATTGCAGTTCGATCCACCGGAGGAGGGAGTTCCGCCGGAGATTGAAGTGCCAGAGGTTCCCGAAGGCCAGGAAGAAGAGGCTGAACTTCCAGAGTGCCCTGATCACCAATCTACTAACTTTATGAAAGACAAGCCCCGGAGCATCCCTAAGTCTCCACCTACTCTTTTTACAAATGCACTGGTCTTTATTAAATCGTATGATTGTGCACTTAAGTATAGGAGTTGATATGATACCGTTGCTGCATTTATACCTTGTCCACTTATACTTGATCCTGAAGTATTACTAGATAAGGGATGGGTTCGATCTTATGCTTAGCCATGCTTAGACCGGTAGAAGACGAGGGATTTCCTGTCCTTCGCGAGCATAGGTGGTTACTAATGATGATGGGGTTGGATTCCACATGATGGACTATATATGCCACCATGCCACAGTGTCTAATGAGAGAATCAAGGCTAGGTAGCGGGGAGCCGCATGACATAGTTGAGGTCATGCCGTCTTCGGTGCTGCTTGCGGCCGACTAGGACTGAGGCCACCAGACATCAGTTGAGATTGAAAGACGTCGTCACATAGCTGGCCAGATAAGTCGTTCTGACCGCGAAGCCGAGTATTTCTTTCTGAGCCGGGAATTGGACGTGATAAGGCAGACATATTCTGGAGGTAGGAAGGATGTGCGGAGACACCATCTTACCAAGGGCAGGTCAGGGACCTGATGCATCCTGGAAGTGGGTTTGTCTCTGAGAATATGGACCCTCCAAGCCCGCGATACATATTATGTCTCAGAAAGATTTAACGGTGCCCCAAGAAGCCAGTGGCTCGGCTGACAGGGTTTGTGATTGGCATATTTGCTAGCTGGTACAATCGATTCGAATCGCCATCTCTCTTGGTTAGTGAGAAACTGAACTGATCTTCTGGTGAGGTAGAGGCTAATAACTTGAACATAATGATTATGGTGAGATGAGGTTGATATCTGTGGATATCGGAAATCATATGGTTTTATTGATTGCTATAATATTCAGTGAGTGCTTAGTATAGTGGCTAATCTTAGTAAATAGCTTAACTGAAATCGAAGCTTATCACAATTAAAATGAATAAGTTGAGGTTCTACTGTAGTAATGCTTTTGATGCAAAAATGATGCTACCCTCTGAGCTCCACCAAACAAGCCTTGCATATCCTTGAGAGTCTTTTTATTTACTCCCTTTCGGGTAAGTCTAACTGAGTACAATTGAGTACTCAGGGTTTTATTCCCATTGTTGCAGATGGTGTAGTCTACTACGCGTATTGCAGGAATTGCTTCACCCCTGCGGGCGAAGAAGACTAGACCCGAGGGCAGGGTCATGATCTATCCTTAGATGTTGTAAGAATGTTGTGACAGGGTCATTTGATGGTACTCGTATTTGAACTCGGGGGTGTAAAACTATGTTAACTTCCGCTACTATTATATTTGTGTAAAAGACTATGTTGTACTCTGATGTTTAAATTCGGTTGCGAACTTATGTGTCATGTGATTGGGTATTGCTGAATGAATGATCCTTGGGGTATGAAAGGTTTGAAATCCTTCGAGATTTCCGGACTACCGGGTTTATATTGGCTCAAGTGCGACTGGATTGCGATTAAAAATGCGATCGTTGTAGTTGTGCTCGTATAAATTGGTCGGTTCTGTGATAAACTCCGTCGATCGCAGTGAATTGTCTATTGCAATGAACTAAACGGATAAGGATAGATCAATTGCTTTGAGGACTAAAGAGATAACTCAGTACAGTTCACCAATCCGTCATGCAAGTGATTGCATTTGCAATTGCAAATTTGCAGTTCCTGTTTAGTTATCTCATTTTGTAAATTCTAATTCAAATTTATTTTTTGGACATCTGAATGTCTCTATTGCATAACAGATTTTCTTAACTATTCCTGTGATAGTAGCATCAGCAGAAAGAAGCTTCTCCAAATTAAAGCTATTGAAAAATTATTTGAGATCACCTATGCTACAAGAAAGATCAAATGGCTTTGGCTATGTGCAGCATTAAGAAGGATATTTTGGATAAAATTGATCTCGATGTTGTTATTGAAGATTTTGCATCAAGAATTGCCCAAAGATAGTTTTTACAAAGCATTGAAGCAATATATTTGAGGTAACCATAATAGTTATTTTACTTTCTTGTCGTTTTTTCGATGTAATGGTATTTGTTTATGAATTAAATATATAATGCAAGTCATGTCTTATTAATAGTAATATATATTTCAATTATGATATTGAAAAGTTACATTGCCGGGCCCTTAGTGTCTAGCTTGCACAAGGGCCCTAGAAATTGTTGAGACGGCTCTGGCTGCATTGTTGCCTTTTGGGTCCGTTGGGTATTGTAATGTGTTGGCACCTCTTAGGGATGTGAATAGAAGTTCTTTGGCACCCCTTGACTAGGGACGTGCATAGGAGTTCTTTTGACACCCTTGACTATATATTCAGTAACTGTCGCCTAAGTTAGTGTTTGGGTTTTGCTTTAGATCAATATGTCTTAGAATAGTCATCGTTTATTGCTTTGTGAGACGCCATATTCAAGTGCTTAACTGTCACACCCCAAAATTCCTATTTTGAGATGTGACCTAGAAAACACTAGACAACATTAAATGGTTTTATCATTCTTCTAAAATTTCCCAACTTTAGTTAAGTTATTGATATTCTAGATAGTCAAAAATGTGTGTTTCTAAAAATTTTGTAACTCAATTTAATAGTTTGTTGCATTCATGCCTTTGCATAGTGTTTATGTTTGAAAAATGAATATAAATGTTTTCTATTATGCCTAGGATTTTATTCCATCTTCATCTTCTGAAACATTAAACCAAATACCCAAATCAAGTCTTTTGCCGAGATGCTATTTAAGCCCTAGCCCGACCATCTCTTTTCGCTAACCGATCACGTGAAGTATCTTCTTTTGTTTTGGGCACTCCAGATCAGCCCAACGCACCTATCTACACTTCTCCCACCTCCTAGCTGCCCCTATACCTCTCTTTTATGTGAATATGCATCCCTTCTCATGGTGTTGCCTCTCCTTTTCCCCTCATGCAGAAATAACATAAGCATCTAATGTCTCATCTAATCCCTTGGACCTACCTCAATAACCATCACAATTTGCCTCTCTAATTCCTGTTTTTAACTCTCTGTTCAAGTGCATTTTAATGAGAGACTCCTCCCCAAGGCTGTCCACTACCACCTGCTTCTCTCACGCTCCTTCCTACACATCCAAAAATGAATACACCTAATTCCTTCATGCATAAATTTCTAGGCACATTTCTCTGTTTGGTTCTTTACTCCACCGGTTTCTCTCTTCCTCTCAATTCCATGCATGCATGCTGCAGGTAAAAACAACAGCCTCTCCATCACGTGAAAACCTCTCCCTCCTCCATGCAGACCACCTCATCTCTCCCTTGTCTAAAAATAAGAGCATCCCATAATGCATTCCTTAATTCCCTTAGTCACAATTCCCTTTAATCCTGTCTTGATAGCACCTGTTTATCTCTCTTCAATTGCATGCATGCAGCAGCAATGTTATGCTGCCCCTCTCCTCTACTCTCTGGTGCCGACCTCCCCTTTCACTCATGCAAAACAATAGCACAGTTAACTCTACCTCTCTTATTGTTTCCACCTTAACTCCATCCTTTCAATGGCATGCATGCACATAACAGCAACCATATCTCTTTCTTTCCCCTTCCCTCACGCACAGAAAAAAATAGACAACAATTCCCTATTGATGACATGCAAAACAGCCACAATTACTACCCTTTAATCCCTTGTTCCACCCCTCTCACATATAAAGCACTTGGACAGCTCTCTAACTCACGCCCCTCCCCTTTTCATCTGTGCTGATCAGCAGAACCAGAGACACCCTCATCCCCTCCTTCCCTTCCTCCACCATGGACACCCCCACCCTCTCCTCTTTCTCCCTCTCCCTTCTCTCCACAAAAATGGAGCCCCAACGCAGCAGCAATTCTGATTTGCCGCTGCGTGTTTCAACTAGTCGCTGGAATCAGTGCATCATGCCATGGTAAGGAGTTTGTCCGTCTCTGTTCTTCACCATGAAACTGATTTTCAGTTCATCCTCACTGTTGTGATGCTCAGGGAAATACCGCAGCACCGCTTTGCTGTCTCTCCGAATCAGCAGGATCACCTCGCGGACCGTTGTTGCCGCCACTTCTATTGTGTGGTGAGGTCGTCCCTCCCTCTTACCTCACTCATTTTTGCTGCTCATGTGGCTCTCATAAATCACTTTGATCATTCTCTGAAGTGGAAATTGGTGCTGCCCTCTTGATCGCAGATCAAGCTGTCGCCAATTGTCGATTCTGGCAGCCATCATCGTCATCTCCTACTGTTCCTAATCCCATTGTGAGAACCTCACATTCCCCTATATATTATATGTTGATTTATAGCAGGATTTTATCACCTTAATTCAAGTGGGATAGATCTCCGCCGTAGTTTTCGCCTTGAACATATTGCTGTCTTTCGCAGACAGCAGTGTTACTGCTGAATGTCAAGCACGTTCTCGGCAATCCGCATCTCCGTTTTGCAATTCCTTTGATCCACATGTGTGTATACTTGTACATGTCCCTGAAAAATTATTTGGCCATAGGAGCTGCAACGCCAAAGATATTGCTGTCACCGCACTCGCTAATCTTGCTGCCCCATCTGTTCAAGCAGAGGCGCTCACCCATCTTGTAATTGTGTTCCCCGACCAATCATAACTCCAATTGTCAATTCCTTTGGACCACATCAGCACCATATAATTGCACATGCCTCTGCCAAATTTTGTGGCCAGAGAATCCGAGATGAAAGAGTTATAATTATTTTCGTGCTTGCTGCCTCTGCTGCCTTACAGCAGTGCTGCTGCTGGTTCATAGGCATGTTTCCATTGTTTTATCACTCCAATGGCCATGCCTTTTGACCCACATGTGTATCACATATTTGTACGTGTTTATGCTAAGTTGATCACCAATTGGACCACGGGGACCATGTTTCGGGTCAGCTTTCACGCCCACTGCTCTGCTGTCCTAGCAGCTTGCATCACTAAATTGTTTTAGCGTTCACCATCAAACTAGCATCCCTATGATCATATCCTTTATCCACCATATACATACCATCCTTGCACACGCCTCTGAGAAATTTGGTGGCCATAGGATCTAAATTGAAGGAGATATCATCCTTTTTGTGCTTGCTGCTCGTGCTGCCTCGCAGCTGCACTACTGCTTGTTGGCATGCATGTTCTCATTGTTCCGTCGCTCCGATGTCCATGCCCTTCAACCAAAATGTGTTTCATATCCTTGCACATGCTCCTGAAAATTGGTTTGGTTATAGGTGCCACGATGACCAAGTTATAGATGCCGTAGTAACTGCTCCCCTGCTGTCCAAACAGCAGCCCGCCTGTTTTTGTAGCCGCATTCCATAGCTAACTGTTGGTCAAAACGCCCATTCCTTTTGCCATAGCATACTAAAAACAATACTTAGCAAACCCACAAAATGGATCATCATTTGCTTATATTATAACCCTGCAACCGGTCATCACAACCATCGCTGTCCGCCGATGTGCATCTCGTGGATGCCTCGGTGATTCACTGCGTTCCCCGCCAATCCAGTACATGAATCACCCAACCCTCTTACATGATTGTGTGTTTGTTAGTTGCACATGACCTTACTAAGTTTGAAGCCCACATGTTCAGTGCGTCCCTGCCTTTTCATGGTCACCGCCGCCACTACCCGCCACTTTCTGCCCATAACCATGTTTCCCTTTGATCAAAGCATCCTCCTTTATGCAGCCACTTGTCAAAACATATTCCAAGTGCCGTCTCCATAAATCCAAATGATCATCCTCGTATCCTAAAGGAATTTATAGAACATGAGCCATAGGTTCATATTCACTTTTTGCCATGTATCTATGATCACCTTACTGTTAGCAAATTCTAAACCATTATTCTTGTCTCTCCATGTTCTATGACTAGTAATATGAATTTTTTTATATTATCTCACCATAACCTCTCAAGCTATTGCCATGTATATCTTTCCTCTCAACAAGATTGCATAGTCATTCCTGTGAGATCTTGCCCTTAATTAAATCTTGATATGCATACTTCATACTTGATGATATCTTCTCTATCTTGTATACAATTCTTCTACAATTTACCCCATATATGTATCATGCCCATTCTTGTCCTATCATTTGTCAAACATTCTAGCTTCTACCTTGATCCTTCTTGCCCTTTTAAACCGTAGCTTTGTTTTGTTTTGCGCTCTATGACCATAGTTATAAGCCCTACGTGTTTTAAAGCATTTATATCTTATTTTTGTAATGATTGGTGTATTGTTTTTAGGCTTCCTTGTGGTTTGTGATGGTTGTTGCGATCTATAGAAGAGGAGCTATATATGAAAGGATGATCCAAAAGGGAAATCAAAGAGTTTGAGCAAGCATTCGGAAGGCAAGTGTAACAAAGGCTCCTTGTACCTATTAACTATTAATCATTCATTTTATGCATGTGTTAATTTGATGAACCATAGGGACTTACCTAGTTTATTCTTGATCCACATATCCTTGTTTCCTATGGGTTCGTATGCATGTTGGATAGTTGCTGCCGCGCAAAACCAAGATTAATTATTTAACATGATTAATGGTATATGCAATATGATAAAATGATGCTTTTTAGCAACAAGGTATTAGGAGCTTAATCCTGAAGCGGCCACCTAGGAGGTTCCGTACAACCCCGAGGACTATATGGCTCTGGTCTTAATCATATAACTAGTGTGTCTCTAGCTTGTTAGTGGTTACCGAAAGGCGCAAGAGGGGGTGCCTCGTGGGGTCATGGATGTTCCCGCCTCGTGTATAGTGCTGCGACCACTTACACGTGCTTTGGTTTTTGAGGGGGATACGTCTGTGCACACTTGCTGCTGAAACCTCGTGGCCACTAACTTGTTAGGGTGCCTAGTGAAAGATTTCGTAGTGAAACCCTGCCATACTTCCAGAGAGGAGGTGTAGTGGGGCTGGCTACCCCCGGCATATGGTAATCATGACTCGGCGGGTAAAGTTGTACAAATTCTGCAGAATTCTTTCATCTGATATATCACCCGTGCTCACGGACACGAGCGGCCTGGATCCTTCATGATTAATGTTTCTTGTTTACCTTAAAGAATGGATGTGATAAATATTGATTCAATTATGTTTTCAATTGGGATGGGTTACTCATTAAAAGTAAAATTAAGACAAATAAA
>JAHLJS010000250.1:0-50000 GCA_038502445.1 Eremochloa ophiuroides
GGACGACCGTCGGCTCTACACTGCTGGAGAGGAGGGGAACAAGGGGAAGACAGGTTCCCGGGGCCCCCACAACTCCAACAGTGCCGGCGACAAACGGGCGACAGACCCGGGCGGCTGCGTTCTGCTCGCGAACAGAGAAAGAGGTGGCGGTTACTGTAGCTAGTCATTTTCACTTGTTTCTATTTTTGTGAAATTACTTTTTATTTTACATATCAACTGAAAAAATTCCCAAAATAGAAGTTACATAGAATTTATTACTGAACAACTTTGCTTTTGGAAGGAATTCAAGATTTTAAGTGGTTTTTGAATTATGAAGAAGGGGCTAAATAGGATTTAAACGAGGAGTCTAAACAGAAACCCAAAAATCAAAATTTTATATAATAACTTTAAAATATTCAAATACCCAAGTTGTTCCATTCAATGAACCTTACAACTTTCATATAATAAGTTTTGTCTAATTCTTAATAATTTTCAAAATAAGAATTTAAACTTAAACCTTTAAACATAGATTAGGATTTTATTTGAAATTTCAAATAATAACTTTAAATTCTTTCAAAATAAAAGTTGCTCAACTTTCCAAGAACTACAACTTTTATTTAAGACCTAACATCCAATTCCTTTTAGTTTTTGAATTAGGATTTTAGGTCTGATTTAAGATTTATAATTGATTTTCTTTTTTTTTTCCAATTGAATCTAGGTAAATACACACCAACACAAATATTAACAAAATAAGTCACTCTAATTCCCTATGCACAACCATAAAATAAAATTTATTTTTGTTAATGCATGCTAACAGGGTAAAAATGTGGGATGATTTGCATGAAATAATGGTGACATGATAGGTTTTAGTTATAGTAACACCAAGGGTGTTATATGAACCATTGATAGGGAAAATTACGTTCAATTCCTGAATTTGCAAAAAAAAAAAATGCTATCACACTGGAGAGCACACAAACAACTACTAGTACTCCTGAGAGTATGATGGGCATTTTTCTCGAGTATCATCCATGCGCAAGTTTTAATTGTATTTTGTGCTTAATCACAACCTTGCATATTAAGCACCAATTTTTCTCTGCCTTAACCATGAACCAGTTTATCACTATTACATAAAACATTTTCCAACGTTATTGTAGAAAAACAAATTTATATGCTCACTGTCTCTCACGTTGATTCCATGACCTTGTCTTCTCTTCATGAGGAGGGGAAAGTTTATTATCTTGCCTAATAATAAAGAGATAAAATTTCAACCTATTTTTCTCGTATAATAGAAATTCAGTTAAAGAGTTAGAGACCCAAACAGATCACATCAATAAATTGGAATCGAAAACAAACTCTTTATGCGTCTATTTATATATAGCCATATCCATCCCTCTTAGTTTAGCGAGGAATCCTAATTCAAATAGACCTTTTGATCCTATTTAATATGGCTAGCGAGTAACTCATACGAATTCCAATCCAAGTAATGTTTTGTTTTCTATGTATATTTTAGTTCTTTTTTTCTTGTCCATGTTTCTATCCAATTTTCATTTTAAAATCACAAACGCGAACGACGGAACAAGAAGCGATCTTCCTCACCATTGGCTTCCTGCGAGAGCTCAATGAAGCGATCACCAGCAACAACGCCGACCACGGCTTCCGTCGACCGGAACTTCCAATCGCGCCACATGCTCGACTCCTCAACATGGTCACGGACGTGATCAAGCTCGAGAACCAGGTCCGACGGCAGGACATACTCCCTTCGTCCTTATTTAATTGTCGTCGTTGGTATACGTGTCATAAGTTTAACTCAATTTATAGGAAAAAACAGTACAACATTTGTATCTCTAAATAAATTTGTAAAAAACTAGATTTAAAGATGTTTCCAATGATACTAATTATATACTATGAATATTAATGTAATTTAATATATATTTAATCAAAGTTGTTTGTCTGGCCATTGCTCAACGTGGCCCGGCCGTCACATCTCGAGGCCGTCGTCACCAAGAAGACTGTAGTGGAGCTAGCAATCTCGTAATCCGTTCAAGTGACGGGAAGGAATCCATGGAGCTCGAGTACACGGAGCAGAACCTCGACGACGTGATCCACCGCCCACAGCTTCTGCTGGTACTACTTCGCCCTTCTCCACCTAGAACGTTGCGGGCTTGCGGCGCCCTGGAGGCCCGGATAGCCCATTCAAGGATGTGGCCAACAGTGATGAGACGGCGGACTACCTTGACATGAGTGTGGAAAAGCTATAGAATATCAGTAGATTCATCAGCAAGCACCCACAATAGAAAAAAAAAACATATTTATGAACGGACCTCTATCGCCCAGTGTTAAAAAGAAAAAGGAAGCTATATTTGGTTTGTACCTTGAACTAGATTTGACATCTTCCTGAGTATGCCTGGGCTTTGGTTGGAGTCCTAGGAGGAATGCTCCTATCCTAGTCTAGGCATGCGCGACCTCTGCCAGGCGAGCAAAAACCAGCGCCTGGCTCATCGTGGTTGCCTGGAAGGTGATTAATACTAGTCAGTTGGAATACGTGTAGGTTTTATTTTTTTCATATCTTTTCATTCGTTTTTTTTTGTTTTTTTATATTGGAATATGCGTGGAAACTGATTAGTACTAGTAGCTAGCTACACAAACGTCCTTCTATACATTATAAAAAATGTCCTTCTATCCATTTATTAATTGTCAATGCATTGTTTGTTAATAATGTATTGAAATTATTTATATTTGTACTATCACTTTAAAAATGCATTGATTTACATTATTTTGTTATTTACTTTATAATGATGTATGTTATCCAAATAAAACTAAAGTTATAATAGATATGAATATAGCCTATCTTTTTATTAATGTTCTTAGGCACATGCTTCTAACCAAACAGACTATCTCTTAACTTGTCTGGTTAGTCAGATTTTATCAAATTTTTAGCTAACTTACAAGGCAGCACTTTTTACCGGGCAACATTTTTAGGTTCCAACCAAACAGGCCCTTACATACAACACTGCACATGTTAGAACTTTAATGTAGCTATCAGAAGTTAGTAAGCAGAAATGCAGCCTATATTATATCATGAAAAGACGTCATTTTACAAAGTAATAACATTCTAGAGCCATTTACATCGTCATTTGGTGAAAAAAAAATCATAGCTACCTTGTTAGCTTTGCTCTTTTTTTTTTTTTAATCTCCCAGTGTGCAGTCTTGGACAAATTTGGGGAGTCCTTAGAACAAAAAAAGTTATTTATCTATTATAGAGAGGTGACTATTTTTTATAGACACGTGTCTGCTGGTTATTAGAAATGTGCGACTCTGATAACATTATTATTGACTTTATTATTTAGACACGAGAAAAAAGAGGGAAAACAAGCTAGCAGAGCAGGTGGTCTCGTCTGCCCGATTATGTGATCCGACACTCCCGAACCCCACCCAGTTCAGGCCGCCGCCGCCGCCATGGCCTCCGACGACGGCGACGGGGACGTCCTCCTCCTCGTCCATCAGGTCCCACTGGACATGGAGGACGGTCCGGCGCCCCGCCTGGCGCACTTCCTGCCCCCGCTCCACTGCGCGCCTCCCCCGCCCCCGCCTCCCCCCTTCCGCTCGCCGCCCCCGCCGCAGGCCGCCGCTTCCGCCGAGCACCGCCTCTCCTTCCGCGGCTGGCTCGGCATCCCCCGTCACTGGGAAGACTGGGTCGCCAAGCTCCGGCCGCTCCACGGCCGCCTCTGGCGCCACCTCGGCATCCACGACGCCGTCCTCGCCTCCACCCTCCGCTACAAGCGCGACGCCTCTGCCGTCCTCCACCTCGCCTCCTTCTGGTGCCCCGCCACCGCCACCTTCGCCTTCCCCTGGGGGGAGGCCACCGTCACCCTCCAGGACGTCGCCGTCCTCGCCGGCTTCCCCGCCCTCGGCGCCCCGGCCCCGGCCCCGCTCCCGCCCCAGTGGCGCCCCGACGAGGCCGCCCTCAATGGCGTGCGCCTCGGCTTCAACCGCAGCGCCTGCAAGAAGGCGCACCACTCCGCCTGGGTCAAGCACTTCCTCGCCGACGACGACGCCGACCCCGTCTTCGAGCATTCCGCCTTTCTCGCGCTCTGGCTCACGCGCTTCGTCCTCCCGGGCCATCCGGAGTCCACTATGCGCCAGGCCGTCTTCCCCATCGCCGTCCGCCTCGCGCGCGGGGACCGCGTTGCCCTCGGCCCCGCCGTCCTCGCCTCCATCTACCGGGACCTCCGCGAGATCAAGGCCTTCCTCCTCGCCGCGGGAGCCGCCGCCACCGCAGGCGACGCCGATATGCTCTCCTCCTTATCCGTCTACTCGCCCCTCTACATTCTTCAGCTTTGGATGTGGGAGCGCTTCCCTGCCCTCAGGCCAACAAAGGTGAACCCGATCGTGGCGGGCGACCCGCTTGCCGCTCGGTGGCATGATCTGAGCAGGAAGCTAAACCCGGCGCAGATACGTGCCGCCCTCAACACAGGATACAACTTTATGTGGCAGCCTTATGCCAGCTCCATGGAACACACAGGGTGGGTTCACAGCAGCGATCTAGCCGGGAATGATGAACTGACATCGCTCGCACATTTCTTGCACCCCTGTGAGCTCGTGGGGATGGATTGCATTGAGCATTACCTTCCGCACCGCGTTGCCAGACAGTTTGGGCTGGACCAAGATGTGCCCGGGGATGTTCATCGTGCCAACCAGGATTGGACGATTGCTTGGCAGACCTACCAGCTGGAGGGCAAGAATGTGGCTTTCTTCATCCCTCACACTGAACCGGGGATGACAGCACGGTATGCACAGTGGTGGAGGCAGCAACTTCGGCCTTCTGACATTGATGCAGCGGCAACATGTGCTCGAGTAGAGTGGAAGACTTCCAAGCGCAAGGTGAAAAAGACACCAGCCGCCATGGAAGCTGAGGCTGAGAAGGAGCGAAGGACGAAGAAGGCCCGTGTCTCTCCTACTACTGACAAAAAGCGCAAACTTGAAGAGTTGTATGATACTAAGTTGTCGGATTGGCTTCCAACTGCAAGAAATGATATTAGTGACACCACTAGTGGCACGGGATCGGAGGAGGCCTTGTTGCCTAATGTTGGAACTACAAATGATGATATTGTGCTACTTATGCCAAGGAAGCAGACAACAACTGCACCTGTAACGGCATTGATGGATAATGACATGACCCCGACTCTAGGGGGGAGAGGAAACTTCATGGTTGATGAGCCTCCAGGCATCCCAAGTGAACCTGCTGCTGCTGTCACTGCAACGGTGGAGGAGGAAATAGTTAAAATTCCTGTGGTTATTTCTCTTGATGTCCCAGATAAGCCAGAAGGAGTCACTGTGGTAATGGAGGAGCAGATGGAAGCTACTAGTGTATCTGATAGATCTGAAGAAGCTAGTGCTCCGGTCATAGAAGAGGTAGAAGAAAAGGTTGCCATAGAGGAAGCTATTTGTGTTACAGGGGTGAATCCATCGGGAAACAACACAGAAATTGTAATGGAGGCAGATGAAAGAAATGCAGTTCAAGAAGAATTTGGAAGGGCTGCCAAGGACGCAATTGAAGCTGTGCCACAGAGCCAACATGAAGTTGATGCAGGTGCTATGAACAATTCTCATGATGCAGTGGCTTTACCTGAGGAGGCCCTACCAGTTCAGAGCACAAATAATTCTGGTGGATGTCCTGTGGTGCCTCACATAATGGAAGATAGTAAAGTTCCTGGAGATTCGGACAGAAATGATTATGAAAATTTTTGTGATTTTGTTGAGGAACAGAGGGAGATTCCTTCTGTAGAAGAGATCGCTGGAGAAAACAATCACATGGGTGAGAAAGAGAGAGAGGAAACCTCCCATGAATCTTGTCAACTAGAGGCAGTAGAACGTGTGCAAGATATAGTTCATTTGGAAACAGAATATGATGTTGAGCAAAAGATAGTTCATCCAGCAGTAGAGGATATAGCAACTTCAAATAGTATGAGTCCAGCTCTCCTGGTTGTTCCTGAACCAGAAAATGCAGAACTCAATGAACAGCCTAACCAAGCAAATAAAGATGCGGAAGATATACCCATGGAATTTGCACAAGGAGAAGAAGCAGAACTGGAACAAAATAGTGGTTCAGCAAAGCGAGGTACCGAGGAGCATGAGGAATTTTCTGAAGTTGATCACATGGGCACAACAGATGCTAAGTTGCATTTACACTTAAATTCTGAGGTGCCTGACAAAATTGATAAAGCAGAGTGTAAAGAAGTCGATGGCACTATGAGACTAGCTGGGAGAGATTCTGATAAGTTTGGAGATGTCCCTGAAGTAGGGTACGCAGAAGGTGAAAACATTAGGGGTCTGGTAGTGAACACAAGTGATAGAAAACCTTCAGAAGTCTCCCAAGTCGAGCCTGCAAAACTGGAAGATTCCAAGGATTTTATGAAAGAGGATTCAGACAAATCTGAAAATGCCCCTGGATTAGAATTTACAGGATTGGAGGAAACTCATGGAGATTTGATAAAAGAGAGTACAAATAACAAGACTGAGAATGTTCCCGAATTAGAAAATACAGGATTGGGAGGAACACATGGGCCAATAGAGGATGCTGATAATAGACTCAAGGAAATTCATGGAGTCAATGCAGAACTGGAAAAAGGGAATAGGCATGAGAATGATATTGATAGATCTGAGGACATCATGCAAATAGATCCACTAACACAGGATGAAGGAAGGTGGTTGGCAAAGGAAGAAACCGAACATAATGCTACGAAAGTTCAAGAAGTAAAGTATGAACAATTAAGAAATGAGGCACCGATTCAGGAGGATACCAAGGAAAATCCCTGTGCTGATAGCAAGGATCCATCAGATAATGTTGTAGATCAGTCCAAAGAGGTTGATAAATTGAAACAAGCAGAAGGAGAGGGCTGCCGGGTGTCAATGGAGAAAGACATGGAAAATACTAGTGATGCTTTTGTACTAGAACAGGCAGAAGATGGACATGGAAAATCATTGATAGAGACAAGTATAAATAACCATAGTGAAATTACTCTGGTTGAACAGTTGGGTGGACAAAGCGAGAGACTTGCAAGGACAGGTACTGAGGAAATTCATGGAAAACCCATTAAAGCACAAGAAAATGAGTTCTATAAGGATGTGGCAGAAGATTCAAATGACTCAACCAATGATAAGGATGTGGTAGAAGATTCAAATAATTCAATCAACGCTGAGATGCCATGTAGTTCAGCTACCATACAGTTAAAAGAAGATAAGATGGAAGTTTTTCATGAAGGCATGATTGAGGAGCCATGTGTTCAGGATGTTGAACTGTTTAAACAAAGGGAACCATCATCTGATGCAACTGCTATGGAGATTGGGGTAGTATCTAACCTCAAAATCTTGAATATGCATGAGGTGTGCTTGCAAATCTTTGTATGTCTGTTAACTGTTGATTAATCTGACCATGCTTTTTTGCAGGCAGTGGCTCTGGAACAGGACAACAGAATCATATGCAAGAACATGGAGGCAACAACAGTGGAAGGCAGTCAAATGCTGGAAAGTGGACTAAATTCTGATCTAGCCAAGGTTGATGAAACTGATGCTGCACGGGAAATTAAAAACCAGGAAATTTTGGATGTGGACATGGTGAGCATGGCTGCAGAATATATGCCTTGATCACCTTCTCTGACTGCTATCATTTTTTTGAGACCTCAGCTTATCTAAATCAATGATATTTGGTTGTTTGCAGCAAATAGCAATGGATGAAAGACAAGATCTACAAGTGTTAACTGGAAATGACAAAAGGAACTTGTCAGAAGATACAGGTATGAGTGTCAGTGGTGATTATCAAATTAACTCAACTGGTACGGAGGATGTCAAGTCTACCAAAGGATTACAGAACCAAGAATGTTTGGACCAGAAAGAAGTGAGTGTGCCTACAAGATTATTATTTTTTGTTTGTTACCTTATCTGACTCCTGAAATGTGGTTGTTTGCAGCAAGTAGCAAGGGAGGGAAGACACAATTTAGGAACTACAACTGAAAATAACAAAATGAATATGTTAGAAGATGCAAACGTTCTTATCTGTGGGCAATATCAAAATGGTCCAACTCATACCGAGGTTAACAGGGTCAAGCCTACTGAAGGAATACAAAACCAAGAACTTTTGAATAACAAAGAAGTGAGTCCACCTAGAATATACCTCTTTTGTTTGATTTGCACTATATTTTCTATTTTTATGCTCCCTCTGCCCCAAAGAGTATCATTCTAGCTTTTCCTTAATCAAATGAACTTAAGTTTGAGCAAGTTTATAGAGATGATTATCAATATTCATGAGGCCAAATATGTATACTAAGAAAATATTTTCATGATAAATCTAACCATCCTTATTTAATACCATAAATATTGATGGCTTGACTTAGGACAAAAGCTAGAATGACATTCTTTTTGGAACGGGAGAGTGATAGATTAGTGGAGCTTGATAATTCTTTTGCAGGTGGTAATGGAGGAAAGGGTGGAGTGTGAAGTAACAAATGGAAGTGGAGTATCCTATAAGCTTGGTGGTGATGAAGTGAATATCTCTGGAGTTGCAGTGGATGTTAGTGATCCAGTGCTAAACAAGGAAGCCTGCAACATCGAGGAGGCAAGTACATTTTCAGAATCTAAATCTTTGCGGCATTGGTTGGTGCAGCTCCTCCTAGGTCCAGCTCCTGCTACAGTAGTTTCCTAGTTCATTTTGAGGGTTGCTCCTGCTGTAGTGCCATTTCCAGGAGGAGCTGGAGCTGGTATAAAACCTGCCAAATGAGGCCTAAATATGGTTCATCGTGATGAACTTGTTCTACAGTTGCAGGCAAGGGAGGATAAGCAGCACCATGGAGTTGGACATGCAAATGAGAAGAGGATTTTGGAAGACACTAGTATGATTGGTAGTGGTGAATTGAAATCTGATTCAACCGCTATGGAGGTTAGCATGGCTGGGTTAAGAGAGGGAACACTCACCCAGTGTGCTTCAAGTTTGGAGAAGGTGAGCACAGTTTGCGTTTTCAATGTAATTTTTCTGTTTGGCTGTAGTAGCTGAGGCATCTCAGTCACAGGAAGAGGCAGTGCAGGAGAAGCGTGAGCAGGAAGTGGTAGATGAAAAAACAAACAGAAGTTTGGCTGGCATTGATGCACTTGAACGTGAAGGGGTGAATCCTGATGTGGCCACGAAAATGTTTCATGAAACTATTCTTACAACAGAAGCTGTCAATATGGCTGGGTCTAAAATTTTGTCTGAGAACAAGCAAAAGGAAACACCCTTTGAAGAACACTCTATAACGGAAGTTGAATATTCTGAATCAAATGAATCTGCAAGAAAGGAGCCTGAAGGAGCTCTTCCGCAAGAGCATGAAAACCTGGTAAAAATTAAACAAGAAAGTTTGGAGAAAGGAATTGAGATGTCCACTTTTAAGGTGAACGACAAAGCTTCTGGAAAACTTCAGACCTCAGCAGAGTTTATATCTGCTCCTTCAAGTATGGATGAACTGGGTGAGAATGATATTCGATGGCCTGATGAATCAGCAAAAGGGTGCGAAAGGTTAACTTCTGATTCAATAAATACAGTTCGCTCCATCAAATTTGGCAAGTCAAGTAGTGAAGAGGTTAAGAGAACACAGAGCACCAGGTCTATGTATCTAAAAGATATCAAGGAATCATTGGGTAGAATTCGTGCTGAACCATCAAACAGGGTACATACAACCAGTGTTGGATATTACCCTCGGCACACAGTTCAGGATCCAATTTCATCTTGCAAGGAGATCAAAGTGCCTTTGCGAGACAGTACAAGGGATTTTGGAAGGGACCGTGCACTAGAGTTGGTTACAAGTCCACAAGAAGAGACTCCTCGATGGAGGCAAGAACAATATGCACTTCAAATTTTAGAAGATGTTCAGAATTCTCGAATTGCTGAGAAATCTAGGATGGAAATGGAGATCAGAGTACTGAAGGCACAAGTTAGTAGCATGGAGAGACAAGTGATGAACTTGGATCACTTCCCTGAGGTGAAGTCCAGATCTATAGTTTGAACGAACAAATGTTACATTTGCACAAACCATCATTCTAAAATTGTAACAGATTTATAAAATTTGTGAAATAAACACAAATCCATGCAAATTCTCTATCCCATCTACTACCTGCGGAGGTTAGATTGCTTTACTCTTAGGTGAATTCCATTTTAAAGATTAACATTGTAGCAAAACAAGGTCTTGCATTCTATCCTCAAATAATATAAACGTCTTGTCCATGTGTGAAGTAATCCAGTAGAGAAACGGCATTGTTGGTGAATTTCTGATGCAAATGCCAGGCTCAGTTGTTCCCAACCTCCCATTATACTCAATGTTTGAATGATGAATGCATGTCAGTGTCCAAGGCTAGGACATGTCTGGGTTATGCCTGATGATATAACTAAGCTGCCCAAGGTTTTTACTAGCTCAAATTTATGGTAGGTCTGCTGTCTAGCTTCTAGATATTGACGATAAGCTCAGATAAATTGAAACTTCTGTGCACCATATATAAGGTAGAGGTACCTGATCTCGATCATATTTCTGACACGAAAGCATTATTTGCATACATAGATCAGATAGTTTATTATTTTTTCTGTTCAATACCACAAAGATCTGATTTTGCTTCTTATGGATCTAGTTAAGTTTACAACATTGTATGGATCTGTCATCTAAAAGTTGCTCCGACAGAAGCTCTTCGCCCCCACCCACGCCCTGAAAAAAATAAAAGATTCTGCTGTTATGCTAAAGATTAGGTATTGGACGGGTCAGCTATTTTTCTTATGAGCAAAAGATTAGGAACTGCATACGCATAGTATGTTTATCTACTTACTTTGATGGCATATTTGGGTTCAGTTTTTTGCTTCTGAGATTTCTCTTCTTGGGTACAAAATCGTGTATCCTAGCATCGAACTAAAATAAGAGAAGCACGTGCTTAGGTTACAGTTTGCGCAAATAAGAGAAGCACTTGCTAGGTGAAGCTACTTCCCAAATTTAGATGTACTATGTTCAGTTATGAAATGCTTTTCTGATTCCGCACTACTGTTGTTAATTTACAATTTACAGGAATCTTATGAATAATTCATGAAGGTATCCCTGGTACCTTTGAAGCTCATTGATTTAAACTGTAATTTGAATTGTACTGGAAGTCTATGTATATATATTTGTGTGATATTGATAGCCACTTTTCAGCAAGTAAAATTGCCTGTCAATTTGTGTGCATGATGGGGATGTATTGTTTGAGCCATTATCATCCGGAGTATGATGGTAGTGTGTGATTTTCTAGAGAGATCTTCCCCTCATATGGATATATCATGTCATCATTCTGTGATTTTCTGGAGAGATCTTTCCCTCAAATGGATATATGATGTCATTTTCTATGAATGTTTCCCTCAAATGAACATATGGAATACATTGGTGCCAATTTACATTCTTTGCATATGAGAGAAATTTATAGTGGACATGTATGATGTGCCGTATTTTCATTCATTGCAAAAGAGAGAAATTCATACATGCAAGAAGGAATACTGTCTCATACTGAGATTGTATCCAAACTAAGACTTGCCTCGAAGGCAGCTCTAAGTTATGTGCAACCGTGGTACAAGATCGTGTAACATGAATAAGATTGACAGAGCTAAAATTACAAGCAATGAGGTCCTTTATCTCCCAAATGAGGCTGCTAGCTGTACTATCAAAATCTTCAAAGTTTACCACCTGGACTGGACCACCATGGTTGCACCAGTTTCAACGATAATTCTCTGCACCCCAGATCTGCTGCTCTTTGCATCGCTTGCATGCAGGCACCAGTCCCAGCATGAAAAAGGCTCCAACACTTCCTTTAGAACGCCAAAACCAAAGCTGATCACACTTCCTGCATCATCTCTCAACACAAATCCCCAACTAGCACTTCGTTGTTGCTGGTTGAAAGCATCATCAGATTGAGTTTTATGACCCCTCCAGGTGGTCTGCACCATGTCTTTCTGATCCAGCCAGAAGCAGGCACGTCCTCACCTCGTTTCAGACAAGATAACTCATCCACATATGAACTGATGAGTAGTATGAGTCGTACGCTGCTCCTTGGTGCTTCTCCCTCTTGAACACCGTATCTCTCTGATCACCATAGGTACAACAGAGTAATCAGTAATCACCTTGCACTGCACATCCGGCTTGAGCTTGAGGATCGCTTCTCCTTCAGCAGAGAAGGGGCTTGCATTTGGGGCACTCCCACAACATTTTGCTGCAGCTTGCCGTGGAGAGTGGGATCCCCTCAACTCTCCTTTCATGGTCTTGAAAAAAAAAAAAAATCTCCTTCATGGGGCAAGTGGGTCATCTGATACAGTGTGCTCTGATCTCCATTGCTTTTTAGAAACTTAGAGGCATTTCTATGGTTTAAAACCTTATCAGGTACTTACTAGGGTTTTTATAAATAAAAAAAGGACAACCGCTTCTACCTCAAACTAGCGCTTTTAAGAGTTCAAATCTGGTTTTAAAGTTCGAGAAAAAAAAATCAAATTGGTAGTGATTTCCTTCTATTCCCAGGCTAGGCTCACATGACTGGTCGCCTTCAGCCCAGTCCAAACAAGCAGGCCCAACTAGCCAGCCTTCTCAGCTTCTTTTGTTCTTTCTTTCTTACCAAGATTTCATTTATTCCAAAAAAAAAGAAAAAGAAAAAGAAAAAAAACAGTCTCACACGCCGGCAGAGCAGAGGAGCAGATCGACATCGACCATGGATGCTTCCGCCCTCAACAACCCGCGCCTCAAGGCGCTCATCGAGGTACCTACTCCGCCCAGCTTCACCTAGTGGATGATTTCTTGCTCCTCATCCCAATATCCCACACCCATCGGCGGCGCATCCGTTAATCCCCATTCCCACTTTTTTTTTTCTTTCCCTTTCCTCCCGGATTCTTTGATTGATCTAGCCGACGATGATATTGCTCTCGATATATATACGTGCCCGCGGCACACTTGGTGGTAACTGGAAAGATTCGTGTTTGATTTCGGCGGCTTAAACCTAGTACGAGTTCCTTCTTGCTGTGCAAACCAGTAATCTTTTTTCCCTCTGTGGAATTCGCGTTTTCCTCGTTGCCTGGCCTGTTCTACAGTTCCTGCAATAACAGCGGGAGTGCTCCCTCAGTGTTGGGCTTCGCGGTGTACTGGAAGCTGTGTTCATATGCAACTGGTGCTAAAACCCTAGAGGATTCAGTGACTGTACTTGTGGCGTATCCAGTACCCCTGCTTTGCACGCAATGCAAGCGTTGCTTCTTGGCTTGATATTGGGGGGTTTCAATGCTTCCAAAGCTGCTTTGATTGTTAAAAGGGTCTTGGATCCATTCCACAATAAAATTATTTTGGATGCTGGCCAACTTTTGCATACTCGATTTTACTAATCCTTTGTGTATACGAACAATAAATAGCACTGTCCCTTGTACTCACAAACCGCCTCCCTGTCTGAATCCTCTGGATGAGGACACTGCTTGACTCATTATTGTTTTTCCTCAAAAAACAAAAGGTATCTATCACCTAAGCCAAGGATTCTCCTGAGTAGTTTCGTTGTAACGTTTGTTACATGACTATGGTTCTTTCAAATGCAAGTTAAAAGTTAAACCAACCTCATGAACCCATAGATAGAATTAAATATTGATCTCACAGTCATGGGCAGTAACAGGACTTTAGACTGTTACTAGAGAAATGAATGATTTATATAGTAAGCTAGCTGTTCAAATTTAAACAAATCTAAATCCTCAAGTGCACCTATGATGTATACGAGGTAGCCAGCTTGGTACATATTATTCATGTGAATTTAACTCAAGCACACACATGTTCCAGGTGTATCCCATGTTGTTTCTGCATATTATTTCAGTGAATGATATGCATGATTTGTGGTTTGTATATGTGTGTGTTATGCTGAGATATTTTAGACATGTATGAAATTGCTTGTTGCTTTTTAGTATCTAACTCAGTATGTTCATCCACACTTAAGGATCCAATACAAGTGTGGGCAATGGTGGCATGCATGTTCAAAGTTGCTTTATAAACTTGCATTACAGATCGAGGGCAAGGTTGCTTAGCATCCTGATCTTTTTAAATGGCCAGCCTTCTATAGGAAAACTTTGTAAATGCGGCATATTTGTGAATTGTGATTGGTTTGTGCTTAAATTTGGTAGCAGTTCGTTTGTCTGTGTGGACCAGAAATGTTTGTTTCTCTGTGCGGAACAGCGGACCAGTAATCCCCTCATGGAATTGCCTTTACCCTTTTTCCGTTTAGCCTCAGTGCCCTGTTCTACAGTACCTGGGATAATAAATAGAACCAAGGAATCTCTTATCAGATGGGAGAAAGAATGCCCCTGAATCTTGGGTTTAGAGGTGTGCCGTGAGTTTTTACTCAGATGCAACTGATGCTAAAAACTTAGGAGTATTGAATGGTTCTCCTGATGAAGTATCCAGCCACTGCTTTGCATTGCATGGATATGCAATGTAAGTTAAAGTTATGCATCTGGATTCTTGATATGGGGTTCCATCATTCCAAAGCTGGTTCAACTGTTTAAAGGGTCTTCAATCCATTCTACAATGAAAATTGTGGATGTTAGCCAACCTGTGCATACCGGACTTTGACCTGTTCCGTGTAAAAACCTAAGCCCTGACCCTATACTGATAAACTGCCTCCCTGCTGTTGCAAGATTCTCGCTCATCCTGAAGGGTACTCCTCAGTCATTGTTTTTCCTCATAACGAAGTTTCTACCTGAAACAAGGGGACTCCTGACTTGTTTTGCATAACCTTTAATTGGTAGCAAGTTAATATCAACCTCATGGACCTGTTGAATAATAAATTGCTGTCACATACCATAAATGGTACCAGAGAAATGATTTGTATAGTAAGCTAGCTGTTCAAATTTAAACAACTCTAACCCTCAAGTGCATCTATGATATGCTATACAAGGGAGGCAGGGAGCTGCCTTGCTAGTGCTACATCCCGTTCCTGTGAATTTAACTCAAGCTCACACCTATTCTGGGTCTGTCTGATGTTAATATGGATGATTTGCTGTTCGTGGAGTAAAAATTCAGTCTGCAAGTTATGCAGGTATTTTTCTATAGAATTAGTGAGACGTGTGAAAGTTACTTGGTATTCAATGGAATCAATTGTCACAAGAATTTTGGGTCGACGGTGTCGAGGGACGTGGGTCGACACTTGACAAAAATACGGTACGAAGGGGTATACCTCTGCGGTACGAGAACCAAATATTTGGTACATGAACCCGAAGCCTATGGGTCGATGACCCCAGTATGAAGCATGGTGTCTTGTATGTATTTGAGTGGTTGACTTGTTGTGAGACTATGTATTAGGAAACAAATCACATCAGACATTTTTACGGAGGGAAATCTCCCACATGCAGCGCTAATTTCTCCTCCAAAAACTAAAAGGCAGTGCGTCTCGCCATCTGTAAGCCTTTCTTCATCTGCATCTCGCCATCTTCAAAGTTCGAACCATGCTTCAAATAGGGCCCCGACTCATCTAGGATTGGGACTCGTCTCTTCTTGAACCCTGCTGCAATGGGGGCGCGACCCGTCCATGAATGGGACGTCGACCCATCTTGACCCCGTACCTTGATTTGGGACAGCGAACCTGGTACGCAGTTCGCCGCCTTGACCCCGAACCCTGTGACTCTTTCAAAAGAATTGCCTGATGAATATGCATTTCGATCAGGACAAGTCTGGTTAGCAACCCTGATTGTGAGTTGCATATCTGTGGTTATGCGCTAGGTTCTTTTGTTGGTGTAAAAATACAAAATGTGCAAAAAATTTTAACTTACAAATAGCACCAAAATCTCATTTTAGTAATGATCTATTCCAACCTGATGGAAAAAAAGCTGGCAGTGTCGAATTTTAAGAAGAAAATTCCAAGAGGCAATGCTGCTTTACTTGCAGTATGCTTCAGGGAGAATTAAAATAATTTTCTTTATATAAAATGGGTACAAACTGAGTGACTGCAATCATTTTATACTTGAGAAATCGGTATGTGTCTGATTCACTTCTTATTTGTATATTGAAGGGATAGTTATCTTTCATAACATCTATAATGCACAAAAGCCCCTTCAGTACCGTTTTGGTAATGTGCATTCGTACTAGTACTAGCATTAGCATGGTGATTGATGGTTGGATGGAAATAAAGTTACTGCTGTTTTGTGCGTTGCAGGAGGAGAGAACAAAGGCCATGGCAAACGAGCTGGTGGCAAAGCTGACTTTCCTTTGCTGGGACAAGTGCATCACGGGAAGCGTCGGGAGCAGCTTCAGCAGGAGCGAGACTTCGTGCCTGTCCAACTGCGCAAAACGCTTCGCTGAAGTGAAGATGATGACCATGCAACGCTTCACTGGCCGTAGTAGCTGAAGTCCACTTAAACATATAGGCATTTCTCTGCACTGCATCGACGGAACAGTGTGTAGTAATGTCCAAATGGTGTACCTGTCTTCTGAATTATGAAGTTGTGATGCAGCACGAGTTTTGTTACTGTTATCTTTATAATGTCGTTGCCTCGTTGGTGAGATGGTAGAAAGACATGCCAATGTTCAAAAAATGTTCTGGTACTAGAGGAGGCCAAGAAATCTATGCAAATTGAAATGGTTCTGAGAATGAGATGCTGATGCAAAGATGGCTGGCAAAAATTTACCATTGTAGCCTGGCCGCATCAACTACACCTTAGCAGCTTTTATAACTGGGCACGTATCTCAAGGTTCATCCGGCTTCAACGGCGGAGAGTGAAAACAGCTGTGTTGTTTGGTGAGAGCCAGAGATCGATGAGCGGTGACACGACTGCCCGTCAGTCCAGTGTATGTAGAAGTGTCCCGTATATACATGTATATATATGGTCAAGCGACCTGAACGAGGAGGTAACTCTTTAACACTGTGCTAGTAGCATTAGTGCCTTCCCTTTTCTCCCCAGCTGTGAGCTCGCCGCTCTCAGGCTCTACACTGTTGCTTGCGCCGGCGACACCGTCAAGGTGACACTTCTCGTCTTCTCTTTCTCAGCTAATCTGCCATGAGTTTCCTTTATCATCGTCTTTGTGATAATCTCTTGCGATTCGGCTAGTATTGGTATAAATGATTGCCTCGAATAACCTATGATTTAGGTTTGACTGGTTGCTTGGACGTACTATTAAATGTCGCTATGAGTTTTCTCGCCCCGTCTTTTTTAGTTGATATCTAGGGCGAAAGTGCAGCAGTATATCTTGATGAAACATTTCTACTTTTTTTTTTGGTGAATTCCCTCCTCTCCTCTGTAGGGGCCTCGGTCCCTCCAGTTTCAAACAAAACAAAACAAAACTAGTGTGAGTGTGTAGCTTCTCTGTGCTCAGCAACACATGTAGTGAGGATCAATAAATATGTTTTTTTTTTCAGATTTGTTCATGGTTTCCTTATTGGACTTGACAATAAATTATACTTCTGTTATTTTCTTTCAGAAGTTGCCGGTTTTTTTTTTCTTCGAAAGTCTGACCCCTTATACTCTGCTCTATGTTTGTCATTTCTCTTATCATATATCTATCTCACTTGTTTATAGTGTACAAAATTACAGACATTTTATACACGGTAATAGTAGTTTGCCTACCATTTTCACACTGTCACTGTCACAAATACAGACTGCTCACTGATTTTTATTGACTATTGTTCAGTTCCACTCCTAGGAGTTTGCCATGGAGAATTCGCAAGATGAATCAGAAAATGACATGGAGAACTTGCAAGATGAATCAGAAAATGACGAGCAAGAGCAATTCTTGGAAATGAAGCCATTGCGGTCATTAGCGCCAATGTTCCCAATGCCTATGGGATATGATGTGGCAACTCAATCAACTGATCCAATGCTAAATTTTGTCACACCATTCAGGCCCTGCACATCGCCTGAACAGTCTCCAGCTTCATTTGGCCAACCCTTACCTAAGTCACCATTTCCTCTCAAGGCTACTCCAATCTCAGCTGCATTTCCCATGCCACGACACAAACATGAATCCTCAGATGATCCTTTCAAGGCTACTCCAGTCTCAGCAGCATTTTGCATGTCACAACACAAAGATAAATCTTCAGATGATCCTCTCAAGGCTACTCCAATGCCAAGGTCATTTCCCATGCCACGACATGAAGATGAATCATCAGACGAAGAATACAAGCCCTTTTGTGGTCAGAAAAAACAAACCCCGCTGAAGACAGCCAAGAGGACTCAGCAGGATGAATGCTCCAATGCAGCTAACATTAAGCGAAGGTCAATACAGAGAAGCCTCAACAAAGAACTTGCCTTAAGTTCATCCTTGTCACACGACCCAAATGAATCTGTTGAAGAGGCGATGATGATGTTTGATTCGCTTCGGCGCCGTATACTGCAGTTGGATGAAAAGGAGGACGCAGGCAAGCGGGCCGACTTGAAGGCCGGAAGTCTCATGATGCAGAATGGCGTGAGGATCAACAGGTCAAAGATCATAGGGCCTGTACCTGGTGTTGAAATTGGAGACATTTTCTTCTTCAGGATTGAAATGTGCATTGTTGGTTTACATGCACATGCCATGGCTGGCATCGATTATATTTCTGCTAAGCATGCTGGAAAAGATGGGATTCTGGCGGTCAGCATCATCTCATCTGGTGGTTATGAGAATGAGGACAATGACACGGACATTTTGGTGTACACAGGTCAGGGAGGCAATAGTCGGCGCAAGGATAAGCATGACCAGAAGCTTGAAGGAGGTAACCTTGCTCTCATGAATAGCATGAAAAAGAAAAACCTAATCAGGGTTGTGCGCAGCGCACAGGACCCTTTCTGCAGCTCGAGCAAAATTTACATCTATGATGGACTTTACCGGGTTGAAGATTCCTGGACGGACAAAGCAAAGAATGGTTTTAGTGTTTTCAAGTACAAGCTGAGAAGGGAGCCAGGACAGCGAGATGGAATTTCAGTTTGGAAGATGACTGAGAAGTGGAAAGCAAATCCTGCGACAAGAAACAATGTTATAAGGGCAGATATGTCATCAAGAGTTGAGAAGCTACCTGTATGCCTTGTTAGTGATGTAGATGACCAGAAAGGGCCAAGCTACTTCAACTATGTTACTGGAGTGGAGTATTTAAGGCCACTCAGCAAGAGAAAACCTTTACATAGCTGCAAGTGTCCTAGCGTGTGCTTGCCTAGTAATACTAATTGCTCATGTGCACAACTGAACGGTGGTTATCTTCCTTACAGTGCCTATGGATTGCTTGTGAAGCACATTCCAATGCTTTATGAGTGCTCCTCCACATGCCAGTGTTCTCAAAATTGTCGAAACAGGGTCACACAGAAAGGTGTCAATCTTAACCTTGAGGTCTTCTGGACTCGGAATTGCGGATGGGGTGTACGGTCCTGGGACCCAATCCGTGCTGGCACATTCATCTGTGAGTATGCTGGTCAAGTCATTGATGAAACAAATATGAACGTAGGTGACGAGGAAGATGAATATACCTTTTGCACATCATGGCCCAGTGACAAGGTTTCAAAATGGAATCTGGGAGCAGAATTACTTGAAGAAAAAAGTGATAGTACCGCAACAGAGAATCTGAAGAAGCTGCCTATTGTCATAAGTGCAAAAAGCTCAGGCAATGTGGCTCGTTTTCTGAATCATAGCTGTTCCCCAAATCTCCTTTGGCAGCCTGTGCAGTATGACCATGGCGATGAGAGTTACCCACATATCATGTTTTTTGCGATGAAACATATTCCTCCCATGACCGAACTGACCTATGATTATGGTACAAAAGGAGCTCCTCCTGGCTTTCCTGGCAGTAAGGGAAAATTTTGCATGGCTTGCAAACTCAAGCCATGCTTCTGTGGCTCCACCAATTGCCGAGGTTCTTTCTGATAAAAAGATAAAGCGGGTAAGAACATCATCATCTCTGATCACTATAGCTGGAAGCATTCTGCCTTAACTCGTCATTGTCTGTCCATATTTATCTATTGTTTTCTTTTAAGGGGATGCATTTGTCATAAATACGATAAACTCTGAACTTGAATAAATCTTGCTTTGATGAGATCATTATTTATATCAGGGCTATAGCCTGTAGGTCGTTTTATCAGTAGTTCTGATGAGATCGTTTTGGCCCTGGTTGCCTGATACTGCTATTATCTTGGCTTTCAGGTTGTCGTGTACCTTTGGGCTGGGCTTTGTATAAGCAAGCATGGTAGATGTGGTGCTAAGGTAAGGGAGTCACCAGTGTATTTTGGACGATGGTTGCTGGGAACGTGGGAGGAAGGTAGTAGACTGAAGTCCTCAGTCTTGTGGTGGTGGTGGATGGGTGTTTTGTATGTATATTACTATATGCATGGCGTGAACCTGTAGTTGTTCACGAACAATGTGTTCTCTCCTCTCAGACTGTAATCCCAGTGTGAAATGTGACATGTAAATCTTTGGATGGCTATGTTGTGATAAAATGTGTTCTACTAGATGATTTTTTGCTAGAGCTGATCCCGCAGGGATTATTAAAACAAAAAAAGCAAATAAAAAACAATAATCTTTGGACGGGACAGAGAACGATACTGTTGTGCTTAAATGTATTGTACTAGATGTGATTATTGATAGAGATTTTCCTGCAGGGATTGAAACAAAAAAAAAAGCAAAAAAAAAGAGCTGTTACAGAAAGGATTGAAACGAAAAAAAAGGCAAACCAAAAATACAATGCAAATGTCTGAGCCCAGGTTCGAACTGGGGACCTTTAGTGTGTGAGACTAACGTGATAACCAACTACACCACCCAGACGGTTGGTTGAGTTGTTAAAGTTTAGTTTATAGATCAAATTATTTCTTGGGTGATGCAAATTCGCAGGTTTTTTTTATTATGAAATCTGAATCCGAATCATTTTATTTGGAACGAACCACATGCACATGAGACGAACTCGGCAGGTGTACCTACTTTGATTTTTAGCGTCATAACAAAATCCGGCGTTTTCTCTAAACCACGGCGTCATAACAAGTGCAGGAGGCCGCACGCCCTTCCATGGCGGAGCACACAGTGCACAGCGCTGGAAGATCGAGAGCTACAGTGGAGGATTTGGGGAATCAAGTAAGTGTCCATCGGGTGGAGCTTCTGTTCCAGCACTTCTTTCGGATTTTAAAAATGCCATCCTAAACACGGATCCAACTAATTGGTCTACCTGAAGACAGCAGCAAAGAGGATGCACAAAACAGTGAAATGTCAGTTCCAGCAGGGCAAAAATTCGAAAAGGTACAAATTTAAGTGTAATCATTGTGTTGCCTGTGCATCTATGACTTTTCAGAACTGAGGCACACAATATGAAACTTTTGCATTTCAGATCTAATTTACGATAATAATATTATTATTTTGTCAAGAAAAATTATAGATGACTGTACAAAATAATGCACAATTTCAAGCAAGCAAAGAATCATCTGCACCTCTGAAGGAACTGGATACTATAACAATAACTATATAAACTTGGCTGTCAAATAATTTTAGTTTATTCCGACATGTAAATAAAAATGGTGTTGATGCAAGTAACTAATATGAAATGTCTTCTCATCCTGGAGCTGGAGGGATTGGTCATTGCACAAGTCTGCAAGAGTTATTGCCTGGGATTTGGGCTCATTTTGATGCAGTTGGGTGAAAAGCACCGAGCTTCTGGATCAACAGCAATGACCATAGGAGCAGTCGTTTCCACAGGTTTGCACAATTGCACTAACATTGTCTTGAGGCTACTTTCTAGTAATGCTTGTTTTCTGTTATTCTCTTATTACTTGCTGCAATTGACTTCGGATGCTTTCTTGCAGCATCTCAACTGCCCATGTAATGGAAAGGACATTTCTGACAATGTGAGCCGTAGCAGTTTGCATTTGGTAGATCTTGCAGGAAGCAAAAGGGTTGATAGGTCAGAAGCCACAGGAGACAGAATGAAGGAGGCTGAAGTCACTCTCCTGCCTTGGAGATGTCATTAACGCAATAACTCAGAAGAACTTTCACATTCCTTACAGAAATAGAAACTCACCCAACTACTACAGAGTCTGTTTGAGCATATGGTAAAATTACTAGTCCCCATTGTTTTGCTCAGCTTCTGGCCTAGTTCTTCGGCAGCAGCACGCCGTCGCCCTCGTCGTCGGTGACCTCCTTGGCGTCATAAGCATAGCCAAAGGCATCATACTGGTCGAGGAGGACCTGCTGGCATGCCCGAAGCTTCTCAGAGAGAGGTGTAGTTTGGCGCGGTAGCCATCGCGGAGCAGCTGGGATTCCTTGGCCAGCTTGTCTTCAGGGATCTCATCGACGCCGTGGAAGTGTCCTGCCTTCAAATGGTCGATGTAGGCCTGAGAAACCAGATACTTCACCACCTTCGTCTTCTTCTTCTCCGGGACCTTCTCCTCCTCGGCTCCAGACGGCTGGGTCTCCCCCGCCGCCGTCAGCTTGGCCTTCGCCGTCAGCGGGAGACACTTGGTCTCCATCGCCTCCAGCGCCTCCTTCTTGAGCCTCAGTATCTTGTCCACGTCTACCGCGCTCGCCGCCATCCTCTTCAGCTCCTCCGACGAGCTCGCCGCCTTCGTCTTGATCAGATTCCGGCTACGGAGAACGGCCGTCATGGACCGTGTTTGCACCATCGCCGGCGACTGAAGTCCTAGACGGAGCTCTAGTTCTGGAGGACGGCGGGGCTTTTTTTTTTTTTTTTGTTGTTGTTGTTGTTGTTGTTGTTGTTGTTGTTGTTGTTGTTGTTGTTGTTGTTGTTGTTGAATGTTGACAGTGAGATGGCCGTTGACACGGGGGACGACGACGAGGTTTAAATATAGGGTGCGGGAGGCAGCCCAGGTACGCCCAACTCGTGTCGGAATCGGAAGCCAAAATAGACCACGGCAGCCACGAGGCCCAATTTGGGTTTTTTCCCCCCTTTATTTATACGGCCAAATATACTTGTGCATTGCAACGAAATAAAAAAGAATGTGTCTAACTCGAATAAACAATTAAACATTTTTTTGATAAGTAAATGTTTTTGTATACACTGTTCATGAATGAATTTTATTATTATTATTATTTTTAAAGGGTATGGGTTCCCTGTCTTTGTAGACTGCACTTGATGGATTCTCTAATATAACGCCCGTGAATTTGTGTTGTCTTAGAGCTAATTTATACGACGGGTCGGTATCATGAATAGCATGCAATTTGGCTGTCTAGTTTTCATTTTTCAATTCCACAACTCGATCGATCAGACGCAAAATTGTGAGGGACTACTAAGCTACCCTCACCTCACCTGCAGTGTTCCCGAGTACAGGCAACAAATAAAAGTCTCTCGACTTTATAATGTATAAACTTTTCATTGCGTTACAAGTTGCTTGCTACTGCGCACACTTCAGCTGCTTAATTTTGTTATTATGAGCTTAATTTACACAGAGGCCTGGCCCTGGCACCTTGCCTCTGTCACCAGGTCCCTGTAAATGAAAGGTTTACATAGGGACGCGCGGCAGCGGCTAGTTGTGGAGCGAAGAGTGAGGGAGGGAAATATAGGGGTGGTGGCATCTGTTGTGGGCTTCGAACTAGTTTACAGACATCCCTTATAAGAAGGCCACCTATGAAAATGGCCTAATTTACAGAGACTCACATTTGAAAATCCATTTTAAGGCCAGGACAAAAGAGTGTTCATTGGCCCCTCCTCAAAATAAAATCTGTTATCTTCTGCAATTGTTTTGTAGTAGTGCCTTTGAGTGGTAAATAAATGGCATATATGTATCTATAGTTAAAGCCAAATAAATATCAAAGATGCTAGTCGGCCTACCAATTTTAAACAAAGTCAAATCATCTCCTTTTGTTTCAGAAAGTTTGAAGTAATGATGAATCAGAAGGAGTCCATCATCCGTCTAATCTTGACGAACTTTATAGGCAAGAGCACGAGTTGGCCTTTCAGCACTCAACTACCGAGTTCATTCATTCATTTTTTTCATGTATTTCAGAAGAAGTACCAAGTTGCTTCCTCTTTTTATCTAGCTACGTACATTAGCAGAACTCCATAAGTAACACTGTTATTGGTCTTCTGGCCAGAAAAGGAGGGAAACAAAAAAAGTGAAAAAAGGAACTCCGATCCATGATAACTTTGACCATCAAATGTCTGAGCCACAGGAGGGAAACAAACAGAAAAAAAAAAAGTGTCTAAGCTGTTATTGGTCTTCTGGCTAAAAAAAGGAGGGAACAAAACTTTTCAAAAAAAAAAAAGGAAAAAAGGCAAAAAAAAACATCAAATCTCTGAAAAAAAGGAGGGAAACAAAAAGGCAAAAAAAAATGCATCAAAATGCCTGAGCCAAGAGGAGGGAAACAAAAAGGCAAAGAAAAGACATAATAAAAACAAAAGAATGTCTGAGCCCAGGTTCGAACTGGGGACCTTTAGTGTGTGAGACTAACGTGATAACCAACTACACCACCCAGACGTTGTGATGTGCATTTGATCAGAGTTTTACTTATTGAAAGATTTCATATGCTGCAAATTGAAATGTTGCTTTGTGTAACGTGAATCCGAATCATTTTTGTGTTGGAACGAACTGGGTGCATATATGATCTCTCGCAGGTTTACATGGAACTATGATATGTATGCTGAGAGCATTTATGATTATTGTTTAATTGGTAGTTTGCCGGTTGTCAAGCAACAAGGAAGATGTTGCATTATTCTAAATGCTAAATGATAAATAGTTGGTTACTTATTGTTTAGCCATCATTTGAGCAAAACACATGACCATTTAAACGGGCAAAACAATCGATTAAAAACACCATGTGGAAAATATCATAATCAAATGAATTAATTTAGCCACTTCCATTATTTTACAAATATGACTATTTATGCACCAATGGTAAAGATGAAGTATGAAATATAGTTATCAATTAATTGCTCTCCGGGTCAACCACATATAGAATTAGGAGCATACCCCGTGCGTTGCCACGAAAATTATGATAATTGAGAATAAGATTACATATAAAAAGGATAAATAATTATAAAATAATATTAATAGATGACATGACACGTTGATGGGACAACTAAATGCATATTAGTAGATGATGTGTCTTGATGATATGTAGATCACAATTGTGAATGCTAGTTGACTATAAATGTATCTCATAGTGTAGTGATGAGATGGATAGCTTGCATGCTGAGACTAAATTCTAGTGAGGACGCAAAAGTAGCTGTCCATGGGAGCACCTCCTCTATATGATGCATGGCAAAAGCAGCCGAACTAAATAGTGGTTAAGTGTTAGACAAGAATCACAACCTCAGACCTCCCAAATCGATCGGACGTCGGGAAGCTCTCTCCCAGGAACAAAACAGGGTCTTGTGTTGCATTTGTCAGCCATATGGGTTTCAAATGGGCTACTAGTTTTCCAGACCATGTATGGCCCATGTTTTTCTTCTTCCTTGAGTCTCGGGTGGACGACGTCACTGCACACATTGCTAGCACAGGCTACAGGATCTCGTGAGTGCACTGTGAAGAACACGTTGTTTGGAATCATATACTCTTATAAAACAAAATCCCATTAGAGTTTAATCTTAACATGTAAGTTATCCATCTCACCAGTCGGCTATGAAATATATTTTTGTAGTCCATTAGCATTCACAATTCTGATCTACATGTCATAAAGACACATTATCCACTAACATGCATCTAGTTGTCCACATCACATCATTCACTAATATTAATTTATAATTGTTTATTATTCCTTTGTATAAGTAATTTTATTCTAAATCCTTAAGATATTGTGCGTCTTTTAAGTAAGCAAGTAACCATCAACCGATTGAATGAAGGTAAGTATCTACACCGACACACACTAATAATAATAATAATAATAATAATAATAATAATAATAATAATAATAATAATAATAATAATAATAATAATAATAATAATAATAATAATAATAATAATAATAATAATATCTAAATTAGAGATGCCCAACAAGAATCTCTGATCGACGCTCATAATATAATAGTAATAATAAAATTAAAGCAGCATCGCCACGTCGCAGGTTGTGTTGGAGCTAATTCAGGCGATGGGTCAAAATTAGGAGTAATTAGCAATTGGGCTGTCTAAATTTCAGTTGCACAACAGCAACTCAGACGCGACGTTAGACGTGCCGTCACAAGCTAAACTTTGTGTGAATTACTACTAATAATATTAACTAATATATATCCTCATCAGGGTTCTCAAATACATGGACGATGCAACAAATAAAATCTCTCTCGACTTATATATGTGAATCAGGGAGATCGATCGAGGACCTGATTATATTGGTAGATGGCTAAATTTTGGACGTTATCAAAAAATAATGTGGGAAAGCCTACCTCACACATTTGGCTAGCCAAATCTTGGCAAACATTTTTATACAACTTTTTCATAAGTTTTATTGACCAAACCTTTGGTAAGATAAACTTTAATTTGGTATAAATAAACAAATAAGCAGAGTATTTTTTTTAAAAAAGTGAAGTTTTATTTATAATGTTTTAATTAAGAACATCTCCAGCAGGAGCGGATCTAGAAAATTTATCCATTGATGTCACTAAGCTCTAATCTTATTGAATATCGTTGATTATGTATTATAATATAGTGTGTTACACAGGTAATTGTGTCCAGATCATTGATGTCCTGTGACACCAATGGTTATACTGCAGGTCCGCCCTTGATCTCCAGTGGATTCTGTAAAACAATTACTCTCTATCTTGATAAAACAATCCACTCCAACAATTTGGTTAAAGAGCTCCTTAAAAATTAAAAAACTTGCCAAATATCCTCTTCAACTTGTATGTTCCTGCAGTTGAGGAACTCCGTATCCGTTATCCATGTATCCGACGTTTTTCTCGGGTTTCCAAGTATATTGGACGCATGAGTAATTTAAGGAAAAGAATGGGTTCCTAGTGAGAAAATAGAAGAGAAAGAAACTACTAAAGAGGTTTGGTCAGTCATAAATAGTTCATGTTCCTCAATGCAAAATTGTATCGTTTATACAAAGCTAGTGTAGGAAACTTGTGGGGATATAAATCCCCGGTACCATAAGATAAGACATGGGTCGCACCATCAAAGCTGGTCCAGCGCAGAAGATAAAGACGTGCGGCGCAAGACTGCACCGCACGGTTATTGTACTAACTTGGCTAGTTTATTTGTAACCTTATCCCTTCAGACTATATAAGAAGGGGTATGGATCCAACATCTAGATCAGGCCACATAGATCCACACGGATCATGATATCTTATCTACTAACAATACAATACAGCAACACACAGGACGTAGGGTATTACGCCTCGCAGCGGCCTAAACCTGTATAAATCTCGTGTCTCGCGCTTACTGCGCTACTCTTCTTCGTCTCAGGCGCACCTTTACTGATCATCTACTACCTTGGACATACCACTCGGTAGACTATCGCCGGCATTCCGTCGACAGTTGGCATGCCAGGTAGGGGGTGTGTTTCCTGATCCCATGGCGAACAAGATGGAAATTTCTTTCGTCGTCGTCGACGGCGGCGGACCAGATCTTAATTTTTCGTCGTCGTCGACCACGGCATTCGGCGACGGCGGACCAGATGCAAATTCTTTTCGTTGTCGACGACCACGGCATTTGGCGGCAGCAAACCAGATGAGAATCTCATCAACGTCGTCTGTGATAATTCAAGAGTTCATGGCGGCGTTCTTCATCAAACTAAGGTCTAGAGTAGCGTTATGCATCTACAACGACGAACCCAGGCGATCCGATCTACTACGACTACGACCAAGGCATGCGCTCGTAATCAACAACGGTTGATTAGGTCCTGCGCTCCGCCTACAGCGGTCGGCCTCGAATCGGAGAGCTACAGCACAGGGGCGAACACATTCATATACCTGGAACTGGAAGATCTTCACCGAGCCGCAATATGTTGCATCCTGGGGGAGCCAGGCGGTGATCACGTTGTTCTCTGCTACAACTCGACGGATCCAGCTCACCAACGCGACGACTGCATGCTCCCTGCGCACGTGATATGATCGGATTGATGCCGGCTACTTGCTAAATGAGATGTCGGCGACCACGTCATATCTACAACCCCAAGCATGAGATGTCGTGCACAACCAAACAAATCAGGGAAGGCGGCTGTCGATCAATTTTGCGAAGAGGAGATCCGATCTGATCTGATTTGAGCAATAGGGCTCGACGATGACGCAAGGGTCGAGCGCCGTCACCATGGAACGTACATCCGTCGTGGTCCAACCAGAAGACTCCAGCAGCGGCAACAAGCGATGGCCATGCACTCCGATCAAGAAAAAGCTAAACGGATTCAATCAGATGCATCACACTTACGACGCGAATTTCCAGAAGCCCAACGAAGCAACAAGCAGCGGAAGATTCGATCTGCTACAATCAGCACAAAGCAAGCGACCAAGATGCATGGAAGCCAGTGGCAACGAGAAAGAGACGTGTGCAGGACCACGCGTATTTGCATACGTCTATGCACGTACATCGATCATGAATATTTTCTCGCATGATCGGACGCCACAGAAGTTTCCGCTCGTCTGCCAATCAAAGCTAAGTCTCACGATTTCATCTTAATTAATATATTTTATTATATATTACTCGTCTTCGAGTTTTTCCACGAATCTATATGATACTTGTTGACAGAAAATTAATTACACTTCTTGACGTCAACGCCCTGCGGCGGCTTCGTCGTCATCTGTCCGAGGCAGCAGCAAACTTTGGAGTCGTCCGAGCTCTCCAAACTACTAACCGAAGCCACATCGAGCGTCTAACGAAGCCATGACGAGTCATCGCTAAGCGAGCCGTTTACGACATATCATCGCCAAGATTATCTCCATGATTCTCCGTCACCGACGTAAGCCCCGCACCCGCTCGGACAGTCTAATTTCATCGTCGCGTAAGCCCCGCAACTGCTTGGGCAGCATGACCTCGACTATGAATAAGCCCCGCAACTGCTCGGGCAGCACGACCTCGACTATGCATAAGCCCCGCAACTGGTCGGGCAGCACGACTTCGACTACGCGTAAGTCCCGCACCCGTTCGGGCGGCCTAGTTACGACGACGCATAAACCCTGCATCGCGCAGGCTGCCCGACTTCGCCCCTTCATCGATTGCCCCGATAGATTCGGAAAGCCATCGCCCACGATAAGCGTAAGCCCTGCCAGGCGCAGGCAACTTCGCCACCACGTAAGCCCCAGGGACGTCTGGGCCGTTAATCTTCGCTACTACGTAAGCCCCAGGGACGCTTGGACAGTTTTAACCGCGTCTCCACAAGCCCCGTCGAAAGGAACGGGCACTGGTCGCCGATTTCTCCAAAAGCCTCACGTTCGACTCTACTCCGACTTCTCCGAAAGTCCTGACCACATTCGGGCTCCTCGCCGATCTCTCCATAGACCCCGACCACGTTCGGGCACTCACTGAAGATTTTTCTCCACAAGAACTCGTCGCCACTTCTCGCCATCCTCTCGCTACTCGGACATTGTCTCCGATCAGGCTGGGGACTCGCCGCTCTCCATGACTCGCCGACCTCCAGGGGATCTCCAAGTTGTCGTCGTTTTCTAATACATGCCAGCCTCCGCCATGTTCTCCAATCGAGTTTTACACTCGGGGACTTCGTCAAGACATCGGACTCCATGGCATTTTCCGATCAAGCTCTACACCCAAACTATCCATCGACATATCGCCGAATACGGACCGGACACGATGGGTTGATCGCACCAAGTCTCGCGGCGGCAACTTTCACCAAGATTAGATCTCACGCAGCAGCCTACGACGCCACCAGCACTCGCCGGCTTGTCTACCACGTCGCTGAGCACGATCTAAAAGAGCATACAGAATTTTCTTCATAGGTGATCAGAAGCGTGATCGTCCCAAACCTCATGACAACTACACCCGCGAGATGTGCAAGCTAACCAAGGATCACGTGCGAGATCATGTACGTAAAGTCAAGCTGATGTCAGAAAGCAAGCAAATAAAGATGCGTGATCAAGAGGCTTATACGTCGACGTCAAAGCATGCAAGAGCAATAGCAAATCCGAGTCTAACGGAGCCGCTAAGGAAGTAGTCCAGCGAGTCATCTAGCGAGCCACATCAAGCCATCACACGAGCCATGTTAAGCGACTCATCGACACGCTGACTACTCCGCTCGACGTCAATCAAGTTAAGTCATATTTTTAATATTCTTCTACATATTCTCCGATCTCCATATATCTTTGAAAATTATCTCCATGATTCTTCGTCGTCGACCTCTCCAAAAGCCCCGACAAAGCTCGGGCACTCGCCGACGATTTCTCCATAAGCCACGACAAAGCTCGGGCCCTCAAAAGATTTTCTTCGCCGACGAGATACTAAGTATCTCTCCGTTTTCTTCTCTTAAGGGTTGCTTAACGTACCTTGGTGGCACACGCCTTAATCTGTGAAACCTGTCTACGCCCCATAAGCCGCCACAGAAACATGGTCATGTTAAGAAACCTCTTAACCAGACGCCGGGTCAGGTGCTTAAACGTAACAGCCAACTATCAGGGGAAATTACGTGACCTGACAAGAGTAAGAAACGGACAATCTTATCATGCATTCTACAATATTGGGATCCGCTCCGAAACTTACATCATATACTGCCCACTGTACATATTTATTTTGCAGGAACTCGCCGCCGAGCTCTCGTCGCTTGTCGCCGTCCTCACGCTGCTCGGATTCTGTTTCCGACCACGCTGGGGACTCGTCGCCGGACTCGTCATCGCTTCTCTCCGTCCTCCACTGCTCGGACTACGCCTCCAAACAGGCTGGGAACTCATCGCCGCTCCTCGCTGTCCTCGCGCTGCTCGGACTACGGCTCCGACCAGGTTGGGGACTCGTCGCTGCTCCTCGCCGTCCTCGTGCTGTTCGGACACCGCCTCCGATTGCGCTGGGGACTCGTCGCCGCTCCTTGCCGTCCTCATGCTGCTCGGACACCGCCTCCGACCACGCTGGGGACTCACCGTCGCTCCTCGCCATCCTTACGCTGCTCGGACACTGTTTCCGACCACGCTAGGGACTCGTCGCCGGACTCGCCGTCGCTCCTCGCCTTGCTCGGACACCGTTTCCGACCACGCTGGGGACTCGTCGCCGGACTCGTCGTCGCTCCTCGCCGACCTCGCGCTGCTCGGACACCGTCTCCGACCACATTGGGGACTCCTCGCCGTCGCTCCTTGCCGTCCTCGCGCTGCTCGAATATCATCTCCGACCACGCTGGGGACACGTCGTCGCTACTCGCTGACCTCCTGCTAGAACCCGTCTCTGACCACGCTGGGGACACGTCATCGCTACTTGCCGTCCTCGTCGTCGCTCCTCGTCACCACCGACCACGTTGAGGTCTCGTCGCTGAGCTATCAAGACACTCCACGTTGTTCGGATCAGGGTGCTGATCTTGGGCAGCACATCGAGGGTCTTGATATGTGCCTCGCCTGCTCGAAAGATTGTCCTGAGCACCATGCTATGCTCAGGGACTGCGCCATCGTCTCGCCTATTCGGAAGACCTTCCCGATCACTTGATATGCTCGGGGACTTTGTCATCGCCTCGGCTGTTCGGAAGATTTTTTCTGATCACTTGCTGTCGGGTACCAAAGTTAGGGGTACCCAACTTCGATGCAAAAACGCTCATTCCCAACATGGCCTGACCCAAGTAAGGCCAGTGAAAGCCTACGAAGGCCGAGCCCGAAGCCCACGAAGGCCGCGTCTACAGAGGCCCACGACGTCATTGCACCAATGACAGCCAATCCTCGGGAGAGCGGCACCCTCGGCGCCAATTCTCCGATTCGCCCGAGCCTCCCCGGGAGAGCTCAGGAGAGCGGCACCCTCGGCGCCAATTCTCCGATTCGCCCGAGCCTCCCCAGGAGAGCTCGGGAGAGCGGCACCCTCGGCGCCCAAATCTCCGATTCGCCCGAGCCTCCCCGGGAGAGCTCGGGAGAGCGGCACCCTCGGCGCCCAAATCTCCGATTCGCCCGAGCCTCCCCAGGAGAGCTCGGGAGAGCGGCGCCCTCGGCGCCCATTCTCCGATTCGCCCGAGCTTCCCCATCCCCCTCGAGCGCAATCTCACAAAGGCATCCAAGACACCGGTGATGTCAGCAGAGCAATCTTGGACCACAAGAGACCTCTCTGATCACTTTACAAGCACTGTCCCGTCAGGCGAGATTCTCGACGCGACTGTGCTTCGCACCCCTGACGGCCATACCACCTGTAAGGATTTCCCTGGCAGCGGATTTGATAGGCCCACTACGGCCGTCCTCTCCACGGTATGGTCTACGGTGCGCCGCCCCGTCTTCCGCCGGGGTCTATCAACTCCGACTACGACAGTCCGAGCGCCTGACGACGGGCTACGCAAGAACGGGAAAGGCGCCTACTGCACTGTCCACTCGAAAGGACAAGCACGCCTTCCATCCAGGCCCACCTAACCCTCAGGAAGTACTATTCAAAGGCCGGAAATATGACTAGGGGAGATATCCCCTGCTCCATCCCATCACGCCTTCAGGAGTCCCGAGCCCCGGGAGACAACGCCCCGAGGCGACTCACCCTCTTGTCACATCGTGTGGAAGGAAAGCCGATAGGTGTGACCCTACGGCACGCCATAATCCGACGACTGTTGCCACCTTGGAACTCACCAAGATCGTGCGAACCACTAGGGCCCTATCCTGGAGACGCGAAGAAAAGACCGTAGCTGACGGCATGACGTAATCCAACGACTGTTCCCGCCTTGGAACTCACCAAGATCGTGCGAACCACGACGGCCATACCCCGGAGACGCGGAGAAAAGACTGTAGCTGACCATAGTCAAACGGGGAACAGCAACTCGTCGCTGTAACATGCGTAGCATTGTAAGCGTTGCCCTTGCCTCTTCTTTGCGACTATAAAAGGGAGAGCAGAGGCCAGCTTTAGGAAGACACGACGGAGAAGTTCTAAGTTCTCACCCGCACATACACACCAACAGCAAACGACTTCATACACTTCGACACTCACAAGAGACCTGGGAGCACTTCCCTCTCTCGCCTAGCTTGTAACCCCCTACTACAAGCACCCCGGTGCCAGGCAACACGACTCTCCTCTCCACTGGACGTAGGGCTTGCTTGGCCTGAACCAGTATAATCCCTGTGTTCCACCTTGTACACCATCCGCAGCCTCAACCGCAAAACACATATTTACTAGCCGGTGTTAGCCCCGTTAAAACTAGCACCGACAGTTGGCGCGCCAGGTAGGGGCCTTTTGCGCGTTGATGTAGGTTTCGGATGGCAGCCAGCTCCACCACGCTTCCCGCTGGCGCGGTACTCCGGTTCAGGACTCTCGAGTTCGTGGCCACTGGCCAAGGGCTCGAGATGAACCTGCGCCCGATCGGGCCCCGCGTCGTTGTCGTCCCAACTCCGGCCCCGCAGGCGGCCGGAGAAGGGACCCCTGCAACGCTTCCACCCGCCTCAGAGGACGGGGGAAATGTTGCACGCCGCTCTCGGCGGATCAGGAGGAGGAGGCGCAGCAGCGCCAACCAGCCTCTCGCCGCGGGAGATGCGGCCCACCAGGCACCCCCAACGGGGGAAGCCAATACTGCACCGGCCGCGGTCCAGGGATCTCCGGCACCAGCGGTCACGTATCCGCTTAATGCCCGAAGGACGGGCAAGGGCGGAAACGCGACGCCAGCCGATCTTTCTCTCCGCCCTCACCGGCGGAGGGGAACGGCGCCGTCGTCCCTCTTTGGGCTCCAGACTGCCGTGGACGCCCACGTTTGTGCAGTTCATGCATTATTGCACGAGCTGTCAGACACTCCAGTCCAGCGCCTCGAGCGCCAGGACAGCCTCGTGGGATACCACGTGGCATCCTCACCGCCATCCCCTGGGGAAAGTGCCAGGACACATGGCGGTGGGGAAACAGATACCACCATCAACCTCACCCCTCGACAACACTCGGAGGGGGGGAATTGTTATGACCAGAACTCGTCATCTCATCGCAGCGACAGCGACGATGATGACGAATTCTGGGCAAATGTGGACTACGCCGCCCACACTGATGACTCGGGGGAGAACGCACCGAGCGTCATCTCCAACTCAGACCAGTCCTACATCAACCCCTCTCGGGAGTGCTACAACTTGATGCACCCTGATGAGGGGCGGGTGGAGGATGTCCACTCGGGGGGCAACGACGACATACCCCCTCCATCGCAACCCCAGCACGAACAAGTCACGCCCCCTCTAGCGGCCCCGCAGCCCACACGGTCAGTCCCGCCACTGGATCAGGGGCAGGAACCTCTCGCCCCGCACCTCAAACCCCGAAGCTAGAGCAGCTCCGAGAACTTGAGGCACGGATGGATGAGGACCGTTTGCGCCTCACCCAGCTGCGAGCTGCGCTGGAGCGCGGCGAGCGGCAAACAGATGAAGGAGCAGCTCGGCGTTGAGCCCGAGATGTCCAGGCCCGAATCGTTGCTGACAACGGGGCCGAGACACCGGGGGCCGTCCCCCGGGCAAGCCGAAAGCTTGCGGAAGCAGCCATGCTACTCCGGAGCATACCTGAGCCCTCCACCGAGGAGGCACGATAGCTCAGGAATCAGCTCAAAGACCTCCTGGAGGATGCAGCCATCCTCCAGGCGAAAAGTTCATCATCACGACACCGTGGCGCCGAAAGTCACCAGCGTGGCGGCATAGCACGTCACGAGCGCGAAGCTCGGTTCGACCCGAGGCTCCAACGGCCCTGCCAGTCCACCAACGGCTTGGCAAGGACATCGACGTCTAAGCCATTCTACAAGCCCACGGTCGGCGAAAGACTGACGGAGCTGCGCGAGGCTACAGCGTCCATCGGGGCGGGCGCTACGACTCGGATGAGGATCGTGAACCCTCACCCGAGCCCTCGGGACCACGTGTCTTCAGCGAGGCCATCCGAAGGGCCAAGTTCCCGTCCCGATTCCGACAATCGGCCAACATAGCCAAGTACTCGGGGGAAACTAACCCCGAACTCTGGTTAGCGGACTACCGTCTTGCGTGCCAGCTTGGCGGCGCACAGGATGACCTCATCATCATCCGCAACCTCCCCCTGTTCCTCGCCGACTCTGCAAGAGCTTGGCTGGAACACCTTCCCCCGCAGAAGATCTTTGACTGGAGTGATCTGGTCAAGATCTTCGTAGGAAACTTCCAGGGCACGTACGTGTGCCCTGGTAACTCCTGGGACCTCCGCAGCTGCAAGCAGAAACCGGGCGAGTCCCTCCGGGACTACATCCGGCGCTTCTCCAAGCAGTACAACGAGCAGCCCCAGGTCGCCGACTCCGCCGTCGTCGGAGCGTTCGCCGTGGGAACCTCCTGCAAAGAGCTTGTTCATGAGCTCGGACACCAGACACCCACCAGTGTCTCCGAGCTCATGAAGATCTCTACCAGCTTTGCCTCGGGGGATGAGGCGGTAGGAGCCCTCTTCTCCGACCCCAAGGGCAAACGGAAGGAGGAGGCCCCCGAGGGCACCTCTTCCCGAGGCCCGAACAACAAGAAGAAGAAGGGGAAGGGAAAGGCCCCACTCCGCGACGACTCCCTCTTGGCGGCCACCAAACCCAAGAGGGAACGACCCCCTCGAGCCGCTTCGACGACATGCTCAGCAAGCCGTGCCCTTATCACTAGGGTCCAGTACATCACACACTCGGACAGTGTGTTATGCTCAAGAAGCACTACAGCCGGCAGCCGTTCAAGGACGATGCCGGCAAGAAGCCCGCCAGGGATCAGGAGGACAAGGGCGGGAAGGATGATGAGTTCCCACCCATCGACAAATGCCTCATGATCTTCGGCGGGCCCGGGACCGCCCCTACGCCGCGGCAGCGAAAGCGCGAGCGCAGGGAGGTCTACTCCGTCGGACCAGCGACACCATGCTTCCTTGACTGGTCCCACGACGCTATCACCTTCAGCCGGGACGACCACCCGGACTACGTCCCATCACCGGGACGCTACCCACTTGTTGTCGACCCCGTCGTCGTCAACACGAGGCTCTCCAAAGTCGTCATGGACAGAGGCAGTGGCCTCAACATTCTCTACGCTGAGACCCTCGACTTGATGGGGATCAGTCGCTCGCTCCTCCGGGCCACGACATCCCCGTTCCACGGGATAGTGCCCGGAAAGAGCCTGCAACCCCTCGGGCAGATCGATCTGCCCGTCTACTTCGGGACTCCTGACAACATCAGGAAGGAGCCCCTGACATTTGAAGTGGTAGGCTTCCACGGCACCTACCACGCCATCCTCGGGAGGCCATGTTACACCAAGTTCATGGCAGTCCCGAACTACGCCTACCTCAATCTCAAGATGCCAGGGCCAAAAGGGGTGATTACCATTAGCGCCTCCTACCAGCACGCGTACCAGTGCGACGTCGAGTGCTGCGAGTACGCCGGCGCGCTGGTGGAGTCAGAGGCCCTCATGACCTACCTCGACAGGTTGGAAAAAGAGGTCCCCGACCCCAAGAAGGCCACGGGCACCTTTAAGTCTGCTGAGGGGGTGAAGGAGGTGCTCCTCGACCCGAGCTCCCCCAACGGCAGGGCGCTGAAAATCAGCGCCACCCTCGACCAGAAATAGGAGGCAGTGCTCGTCGACTTCCTCCGCAAACACGCCGACATGTTTGCATGGAGTCCCTCGGATATGCCAGGCATCCCGAGGGAGGTCGCCGAGCACTCCTTGGACATCCGGGCAGGGTCCAAGCCGGTGAAGCAGCGCCTGCGCCGATTCGACGAGGAGAAGCGCTGGGCCATCGGGGAGGAGGTGCAGAAGCTTTTGGCGGCCGGATTCATCAAGGAGGTCTTCCATCTAGAATGGTTAGCAAATCCTGTTTTGGTTAAAAAGAAAAATGGAAAATAGAGAATGTGTGTCGATTACACTAGTTTAAATAAAGCTTGTCCTAAGTATCCATTTCCATTACCTCGCATTGACCAAATAGTAGATTCTACTGCTAGCTGTGAATGACTTTCCTTTCTTCATGCTTATTCCGGTTACCATCAGATCTGCATGAAAGAGTCCGACGAATTAGCAACCTCTTTCATTACTCCTTTCGGCACATATTGTTACGTAACCATGCCATTTGGCCTCAAAAACGCGGGCGCAACTTACCAGCGTTGCATGATCAAAGTTTTTGGGGACCTCATCAGGCGAACCGTTGAGGCTTACGTAGACGATATAGTGATAAAATCCAGGAAGGCGAGTGACTTAGTAGCCGACCTAGAAAAGGTATTCGACTGCCTTAAAAAGAAAAACATAAAGCTAAACCCCGAGAAGTGCGTTTTCGGGGTCCCACGGGGCATGCTCCTCGGGTTCATCGTTTTCGAGCGTGGCATCGAAGCCAACTCGAAAAAGATATCGGCCATCACACAGATGGGTCCAATCCGAAACCTCAAGGGCGTGCAGAAGCTCATGGGGTGTCTCGCGGCCTTGAGTGGATTCATCTCAAGGCTCGGCGAAAAGGGTCTTCCCTTGTATCGGTTGCTTAAGAAAAACGAGCACTTTACCTGGACCACCGAGGCCCAGGAAGCCCTCGAAAGGCTTAAGACTCTACTTTCAAAAGCGCCGGTTCTTGTGCCTCCTACGAAGGAGGAGAATTTGTTGCTATATGTCGCTGCTACCAACCAGGTTGTGAGTGCAGCGATCGTCGTAGAGCGGCAAGAAGAAGGACACGCCTTACCGGTACAGCGGCCGGTCTACTTCATCAGTGAAGTCTTGTCCGAGACCAAGACACGCTACCCTCAGATCTAGATGCTAGTGTACGCGATCGTTCTTGCTCAACGCAAGTTGCGGCACTACTTCGCATCCCATCCCGTGACCGTGGTGTCATCCTTCCCCCTCGGGGAGGTGATCGAAAATCGGGAAACGACTGGGAGGATCGCCAAGTGGGCCATCGAGCTCATGGGTGACGGCATCACCTACGCGCCACGCAAAGCCATCAAGTCCCAGGTGCTTGCAGACTTCGTGGCAGAGTGGACCGAGACACAGCTACAGCCACTCCCAACCCAAGAGGAATATTGGGTCATGAACTTCGATGGGTCGATGATGAAGACTGGTGCTGGCGCAGGCATCGTCTTCATCTCACCCCTTGGGGTCCGGCTCAAGTACCTACTGCGGCTACATTTCACGGCTTCCAACAACGTGGCGAATACGAGGCTCTGGTCAACGGTCTCCACATCGCCATCGAGCTCGGGATCCAACGCCTCGAGGTCCGAGGCAACTCCCAGCTCGTCGTGGATCAGGTCATGAAGGAGTCGACGTGCCAGAACTCCAGAATGGCCGCCTACTGCAAGCTGGTGCGGTTGCTCGAGGAAAAATTCGACGGCCACGAGCTCAACCACATTGCGCGTCGGTACAACGAGGAGGCCGATGAGTTGGCAAAAATTGCATCCGAAAGGGCCACGGTCCCGACGGGCGTATTCGCCAATGACCTCCACACGCCCTCAGTCAATGCCGATCCCTCGGGGGCTGAGGGGAAGAAGAAGACCCCCGAGCCCCCGGGAGAACCCGGACCGCCCCCAAGCCACGCAAGCCCCTCGGGGGCTGCCGACCCTTCCGACAAAGGGGAGTCACCCGAGACCATGGCTGAGGACGGCGACGAAGCCGAGGCAATGGAGATTGAACCCGAGATGGACGACGACGAACCAGACTGGCGCGAGCCGCTGGTCAGCTGGCTAGTCTGAGGCATTTTGCCCCCGGACAAGACCAGAGCACGACGACTGGCTTGCAAAGCCAAGTCTTTCGCTATGATCGGCGGTAGCCTCTACTGGCGGAGTCCCTCTGGCGTGCTTCAGTGCTGTATTCCCTTCAGTCAGGGCAAACGCCTGCTCGAAGAGATACGCGCCGGAGCCTGCGGTCACCACGCAGCGCCGAGAACCTTGGTCGGTAACGTCTTTCGACAAGGCTTCTACTGGCCAACCGCCGTGGCCGATGCTATTGAGGTGGTACGCTCCTGCGAAGGGTGCTAGTACTATGCTCGGTAGACTCACTTGCCGGCTCAAGCCCTCCAGACAATCCCGCTCACTTGGTCGTTCGCTGTTTGGGGACTAGACCTTGTCGGGCCCCTCCAGAAGGCGCCCGGGGGCTTCACCCACTTGCTTGTCGCCATTGACAAGTTCTCGAAGTGGATCGAGGCTCGGCCGATCACCCAAATCAGCTCGGCTCAAGCGGTGTTGTTCTTCACCGACATCGTCCGCCGGTTTGGCATCCCGAACTCCATTATCACGGACAACGGCACGCAGTTCACCGGAAAGAAATTTCTGGCTTTCTGCGACGAGTACCACATACGAGTGGACTGGGCAGCCGTCGCCCACCCGAGAACGAACGGCCAGGTAGAATGCGCCAACGGCATGATTCTCCAAGGCCTTAAGCCAAGGATATTCAACCGATTGAATAAATTCGGCAAGAGGTGGCTGACGGAGCTCCCGGCAGTGATATAGAGTCTAAGGACTACGCTAAGTCGAGCCACGGGCTTCACGCCCTTCTTCATGGTGTACAGTGCAGAGGCCATCCTCCCTACGGATATGGAGTACGGCGCCCCGAGGGTCCGAGCCTACGATGAACAAGGCAATCAAACGTCTCAGGAAGACGCGCTGGACCAAGCCGTCGAAGCTCGGGACGTGGCCCTGCTGCACTCGACCAAAACCAGCAATCCCTACGCAAGTACCATGCTCGGTGCGTCCGAGGTCGAGCCTTCAGCGTAGGCGATCTGGTGCTACAGCTCAGGCAGGACAACAAAGGGCGCCACAAGCTCACTCCGCCGTGGGAAGGACCATTCATCGTCGCCGAGGTGCTACGCCCTGGCACATACAAGCTCGCGAACGAGAAGGGCGAGGTCTACAGCAACGCTTGGAACATCGAACAGCTACGTCGCTTCTATCCTTAAGATTTCAAGCATTGTACTATTTTGAAAATCTTGAAATTGATGAAAAGACCCGACTTTTACTCTTTTTACGTGATTTTAGATTTTCAATCCGAGCCTACACTCGGGAGTGAAATGACCCTTCATTTCACCGCACAGTAAAAGCGAGGCTCGGCCTAACCTACGGAAAGGCCGACCCTCCCTCGGGGGCTAGGACGGGGGGAACCCCCAGACTTTCCCGAGGTTCAACAATTTTGGAAACGCAAAAATTTCAAAACTTGTCGAATTTGTTTCTCCCTAAAACGCGCTTCCTTCCATCAAGCATGAACTTATAGAATTCGAAGAATGAGGGAAGCCCCAGAGGACAGAGCCGACCGAGTCGGAGACCGCTTACGCTCCAGGGCCACAGCATCTCCCCTCGCCACTCTGTGTTCGAAGGCTAACCCGCACTCGGAAGAAAACCTATAAGATCTACGCTCGGCCAAGGGAGGAGGCTCGGGAGGAAACGCCTAAGCCTTTTTTCTAAGGATTCTTTCTGCCAAAGTTCCTAGGACATCGGCTGCGTCTATGCCGCTAAAGCTACGACACCCGAAAAACATCCCCCGAGGCTCAATGGCCCGGGCACAGGATCGGCAAGAAAAAAGGCCTAAGGAAAAAAGCATAAAACAAAGCGAAACAAACATTCAGCAAATATTTACATAAATATTGAGGCCACGAAGGGCCATATTGTTTGTTTTCTCTCAAGCCACTCACGAAAGGTTATTTTTTACAAGGGCACTATGGCCCGCTTCTTCTTCACGGCAGGTTCAGGGGAGGGAGCTCGACCTCGGCTTGGAAGAGGCCCGCCAGCGCTTCTCCCGGCTCCTTCATCGAATCCTCCAGCGCCAGGAGCTCGGCGTCATCGGCTTCAAGGAAGCTCTCGCTGACAGGGCCGGCGTCAAAATTCCTGTAGTGGGACTTCACGACCGCCAGTGTCTTTTGGACACCCGTCAGAAGGGCCTCCTTGACGCGGCCGCTCATGCTGCCGTGGAGTGCCTCCAGTCGGCTCCAGAGTGACATCCCGGAAGGTTCTCCACCGGTGCCGACGGAGTCACATAGCGCCCGCGCGACCTTTTGCAGGTCCATGTGTTCGGCCACCTCACCATCGTAAGACCCCTGCAGAACTGAGGGAACAAAGCACGAAGATGAATAAAATTACAGCGAGCAATCGAGACGAAAAGAATGGAAAAATACAACACCGCGCTTACGGTTAGCCTCTTCCCGAGCCTTCCGTGCCTCCTTCCCGGCCAAGTTCGCCGCGGCGAGCGCCAGGCGCAACGCGTCCCGAGTCTCATCCAGGTCGAGCGCCAAGGCCTCGACGGCCAAAATCTTCTCGGCGGTGAGCTCTCGGGCGGCATCGCGCTCCCTCGTCATCGCGGCCAGGGCGCTCTCCAGCTCCTGCACTCGCGTCACCGAGGCAGCAGCTCGGCCCTGTGCTTCCGCGACCTCCCCCTTCAGGATAGTGTTATTGACACTAACTTCGGCAAGCTTGGAGGTCGCGGTGGCGAGCTCGCCCTGGGCGCAGGCGAGGGCTTTCCCTTTGAGATCGAGCTGCTTCCAGAGCCCGAGCCCGCCACGAAGGAAGCGAGACTTGTCTCGGGAGGTGTGCATGAGGTCCTAGAAAAAAAGGAAGAAGCGAAAACGGTAAGAACGATGCTCACATGCAGAAAAATTTTATAAGACGCAGGGATTTACCTGGAGCTGAGCCGGGAGGTCCTTCTCGAGGACGTCGGCGATCGCGCGGAGCCCCGCCGCCGAGCTAAACCCGAGCTCCTGAATGGTGTCCCAGTTGGGGGCCTCGAGGTCGTCCCGGAGCGAGAAGACGGGCGGCGCCTGAGGGTCCGCGCGGTCTGCCCACTCCATCCGGGAGGCGGTCAGCTCCCGAGGCTGAGGTCCCCTCAAGGCCAGCGCCTAGGGGCCTTCCTCACGGGCAGGGGGAGCTCCGGTGCTGACATCCGCGGCCGATGACCCCGTGGCGGCAGGCTCCATGGGGGCGGCATCGGCTGGCGCTCCCGAGGCGTCTCCGGAACCGACGGTTGAGGCTTCGGAAGCCCGCGCTGGCTCCGCCTCCAGGACGCCACGGGCGGACCTGCGGGGGCAGGACCTTCCTCGCCCGCCGACCGGGCACTCCCCCCGGCCGTGTCATGGCCCCGCACCTTCAGGACCTTCAGGTGCGACACCTGGAGGTCCGCCCCCGAGCGTTTCCTGAAGCAGAGAAGGAAGAAAGGAGCGCTCGTTAAAGGATCCCCACTAGAAGGAATTACAGGTAAAGATACTTACCTCGTTTTCGAAATCACCCTCTTCTTCTTCGCAGCGCCTACGCTCAGCGAGACGACGGATGGTACGGGCTGTGCCGGCGACGGAGGAGTGGGCGCCAACCTGGCGTCCGGGCCAGCGCCGCCCTGTGACGAGGGCTCCGTCAGGGCGCCGGGGGTCGTCCCGACGTCACCGCCCCTCGGCGGAGAAGCTTGAGCCTGGGAGGGCCCCAGCTCAAGCGCCGGTGTCTTGGCGCCGGTGGGCTCCGGCTCTGGCGGCGTCTTCCCAGCACTCCCCCTGCCTTCGGTCGCCGCACCGACCAACGACGCGTCGGCGGGGAGGGTCCGCCGAAACAGGGGACTCTCGGTCCCCCTGCTGGAACCTCGGAGCATCTCGGGCGCTGGGCCTGAGCCCGTCCCCGGCCCCTCTGGCCGAACCACGCTGCTGACGGTGGGCGGAGCCCCGCCTCCTGATGTCGCCCTGCCAGGAGCCACGTCCTTGGACGTGATCTCCGGCAGGTTTGCCCGAGGGTTCGGATCATGAACCCCGGCACTTCCGCCGGCGGACGCTGACAGCAGAGCCTTTCCAGGCTCGTCAGCGCCCACCGCGGGCTGTGTGGCTGCAAGCGGCCAGTCAGACTCCATTAGATCAAAAATAGAAAAATCATCTTCTTCTTCTTCGTCGTCGTCGGCGTCATCGTCGTGGGGTATCCACCTCAGGTTCCCCGGCCTCCCTTAGGCGACGGCGGCGCTGGGAGGACTCCTCCACCTTACGCGCCCTCTTCTGCTTCCGGGCGGTCACCTTGTCCTTCCTCGCCTTCTCCTTCGTGGCCCGAGGCGGTTCTGGGTTCGCTGCTCTTTATCCTCCGGGATGGGAGGAAGGGAAGCCTTCCCGGTCCTCGAGAGGCCCTACGAAGAACGAAGAAAGGTCAGAAGAAAGACGGGGAAGCCAGCGGCCCGATCGAATGAATAACACTTACCAACGCTGGGAAGCTCGCGCAGGGACGCATTGGCACCCGGTTCACCTCCTCCTAGGTGGGATAACCCCCCACCATATAGCCGACCCAGCGCATGACCTCCGCCTCGTCGAGGTCACGGGGCCGCATCATGGTACCTTCCCGCCGCGACCCGGTCACCATCTGATGAAGCGCCAGGCGGCGCTCCATCAGAGGTAACACCGTCCGCATGTGGAAGTTCCCTGCCACGCCAGCCCCGGTAAGGCCCCTGCTGTTCAACTCCTTGAGCGCGCTGAAGTACACGCCCAGGTGCTTCGACTCCTTCGACAGGCACCCCCACTCCCATTGGGAAGGGGGGCTATGAGTGCCCTTCCCGTGAACTTGGGAAAGAGACCCCGTCGTTGCGGAGGTAGAACCAGCCGTTGTGCCACCCCTTGTTAGAGGAGGGGGCCTTACAGGGGATGTACAACGAAGAGCAGATCACGAGGCCGCATCCCCCCGCGCGCTGGATCTCCCGCGGCTTCCTCGCGCCGACCCACTTGGAGTACCAGTCGAGGCGGGAAATGCGGCGCCATAGGTTCCAGTGCGGGGGCACCTCGAAGTATCCTTCAAACAGGGCGGCGAAAATCGACGCCTGCGTGATGGAATTCGGGGTGAGGTTGTGGAGCTCCAGCCCGTTCGCGAAGAGGATGGCCCGGCAGAAGCGGCTCGGCGGCGAGCCGAGCCCGCGCTCGTGGTAAGCAACGAAGCTCACCACGTACGAGGACGCAGCAGCCCCAGGTAGACGAGGCGCTCCAGCTGCGCCTCCGTCACAGTGCTCCTCGGCCATGGCTCCAGCCTGAGGACGCCGGCGGTGGCCGCGGCAGCATCGGTGGCGACGGCGTTGGTCGCGGCGGCTTCGGTGGCAGCGACATCGGCGGCGGCGTCGACAGCAGCGGAGGAGGAATCCATGGCAAGAGAAGGGGGAAAGGGTTGCGGGAAGAACGACGGCCGCGACAACGATCTCTCTCGAAACAGGCGACGAAGGTAAGAAAGCAAACGGTCGAGCGAGCGAATGGCTAGGGTAGAAAGAAAAAACCGTAAGTTTTTCTTATAAACTCCGCCGGCGGATCGTGGGTGGATGCGGAGAATCCGCCGCATTAACTGTGCAGGGCCCGCCACGGTCCCCACGCCGCCGCCATCGCCGCGCACGCAAACCGCCTCGACTGAGCCGAACCGTCGTGTCCGTCAGGCGTCGCGCCTCAAAAGGTGAGCCGAATCATTACAACCGCGCACCTCGATTCCATCTACATTTTCTCCTTCCCAATGAAGGAACCCCGGGCTCGGGCGCCCGTTACGTTCCCAGGGGATCGAAGACTGGCCCTCCGTGGCTCGAACAGTCGCCCAAGGGAAACCGAGATAGGGACAGCTAGTGGATGGGTCACGAAAACGGCCAGTATCCCGACGCCCAGAACGTCACAAGGGACATCTCTCGCTGTGTCCAAGTCCCAGTAGCGAGTCGGTTACGTGGAATCCCTCCGTGGGAGGCATCATACCCTCGGGACCCATCGAAGGGACACGACATCCGCTAACTGACCCTTGGGAAATAATTGGAGTGTGCTCAGGCCACTAGCCGACCCTTAACGAACGGGGCACGGACCTCCACTTGGACCAACCTGTTTGTAGCTCATCGGAAGTGACGACTCGTGCCCCAGCGGGGAAGTCGAGTAGGACTAAACCTTCCTCTTCCCGAAAAAAGAGCGTGAAGGTTGAATTGAAAAAGACAGGGAAGGACCCAACCGATCTCCGATACGAAACGGAGGCTCGGGAACTTGCCCTGCACCTTGGAAAGACCACCGAACGACCTCCCAACACGATGGGAGGCTCGGGGGCTCCGCTTCCAAGGAAACAACCCACTTAAATAAATCAAAAAACACCCGAGGACTAACAAACACGATTCTAAGCCTTTGAAGGGATATATCGTCCCTCCAAAGCCTCGGGGGCTACACCTGGCGAGTGCGCTCGCGCGCACCCACCGGAAAAAACAACCCACACTTTATCTTTTTTGACAGGAAGAACCAGCGTGAACCTGTGAAGGAGTGCCTTCACTCCGCCACAGGCTCGGGGGCTACTGTCGGGTACCAAAGTTAGGGGTACCCAACTTCGATGCAAAAACGCTCATTCCCAACATGGCTTGGCCCAAGTAAGGCCAGTGGAAGCCCACGAAGGCCGAGCCCAAAGCCCACGAAGGCCGCGTCTACAGAGGCCCACGACGTCATTACACCAATGACAGCCAACCCTCGGGAGAGCGGCACCCTCAGCGCCAATTCTCCGATTCGCCCGAGCCTCCCCAGGAGAGCTCGGGAGGGCGGCACCCTCGGCGCCCAAATCTCCGATTCGCCCGAGCCTCCTCAGGAGAGCTCGGGAGAGCGGCACCCTCGGCGCCCAAATCTCCGATTCGCCCGAGCCTCCCCAGGAGAGCTAGGGAGAGCGGCGCCCTCGGTGCCCATTCTCCGATTCACCCGAGCTTCCCCATCCCCCTCGAGCGCAATCTCACAAAGGCATCCAAGGCACCGGTGTTGTCAGCAGATCAATCTTGGACCACAAGAGACCTCTCTGACCACTTGTTAGCGCAAAAAATGGTTCCGTAAGCCCAACACACCAGCGAAGCCGGAAACGACCCTTGAAGCAGTAAAGCTTTCGCAGATCCAGCTAGCTTCGAGCCCGATCTGAGAGTGTCAGTAACACCCAAGCGTGCCAGTCAATTTGACCTGCAATTGACAAGAAAAAAATAGTAATCTGTAATCACAGGGCGGAACTAACCGGTGTGTCCAGGTAGTTCCAACTATATGGCTCGAAGAGCCGATGTAATGGGAGATCGACTAGAAAGCCAATTCTGTCATGTTATGAGCCGATTGTAGCGAAACATGCATTATAACTCAAGTTAACCGATTCAGACATGAATTCAATGACATATACTTGCATTAGACAGAAATATGCTATAAAGGATGTAGTCACAGCAAGCTAACATGATCATAAGATGTCTCAATGTAAAAAAAGAGATGAAATCGGCTACTTTAGCCGATTCAGTGTATACGGGCAACATACAAGCCTATAAAGTAGACAATGCTTCAACTCTCCGGTAAATAGATCTAAATCACAATCTTGCAACAGTGGAGATCGAGCGGATTGAAGCAGTCATGATGAAGTTGCAACTTAAATCCGTTAACCTTTGAATCTAGACAATGTTTATTTTATTACTTGAGTGCGACCCGTATCTAATCTAGATCCAAAATACAACCGGCTGGTGCAAAGCATTCTATGTTATCAATATAAAACAAATGGCAAGCATAATTCGTTGAACATATAGATCTATTAGATATAAGCCGACGCATATGGATCAAGACGGGCAAATTGATGATTGCTTTAAATAATAAACAATAAACATAAGCAGCATCGGTAACTTAATGAATCTAACTAAGATGCCAAATTAGTTAGAGCCGATAACTAATCCATGTATGCAAACTATCTCAATCTATAGCCTCTCCACCGGATGACATTAACTAATAGATTAATCAAGCAAACAAACACGAATCGATAACTAATCCGCGCGTGAAAACCGTCCTAATCTGCATCTCGTCCACCGGATGACGGTTAACACAGATTGATCGAGTAAACCAGCGTGAATCATCCTTGACTCACTATGCTTCCCGTGTCCACCGAATGATGCCAAAGAAACAGAGCTTAGCAAGGACCCTGGTCTGCCATGCTTCTGCGTCCACCGGATGACGCTAAAAGACATAGTTTAACAGGGGGTTGACGATACTTACAAGCAAGCCTGCGTCCACCGGATGACACCCAGCCTAGATGAAGTAACTCACCGGACTCGACTGACTCTAGGGTTTGGTGGCCGGAGCCGAAAGTTGTGTTGTATTGATTGTTGATGTCTTTTACAATGGCCGGGGGTTTATATTTATACCCTGGGCTTGACAAGATAGAGTCCTAATCAAATTACAACTCAAAAATAGATATGGAAACTAACAAACTATCCTATATCTAATGTAACTTGGAGTCCAACCGTCCCTTTCCATAACGGACTCCGATCGTGATCGCACCCTGGCGGCGCGGACTCTGGATGACGTCATCAATACTGACGCTGCGCGCCTCCTGTCACCTTGGCCCGTTAACCGATTCACCATGCAATCGGCGATTTTCCTTCCTTCCGCTGGACGGAATCTGCTTCCGAGATCGGCAATCTTCCTCTGGTATCAGCTATCTTCCTCTGATATCGGCTATCGGCTCCCAGCGCAAAATTTGGTGTTAACACATGCCCCCCAATTTTGGAATAAACTGGTTTATTCCGAAATTAGCGCTTGAGCCTTCAAATAGTCAAACCGCAGCTTCCCTCTCGGCGCTTCAAACTTTTGCACCAAAACGAAACCCTAAACCATCGCAATTTCCGCCACGAGCTTCAATCCGCCGCTGTCAGCTTCGATTCGCCGCCGTCAAGTCATCCCCGAGCTAATGGCGACTCCTTCCAAGGTCCCTGAGGTATTAATTTCATCGATCCACCTCCTGATTTTTGAATCCCTCCTCAACCTCACTGAGCACGAGTTTCAAATCCAGGTGCTGAGGAATGATATTCTGATTTCACTGAAGGACATCCCGACACCTACTACCTGGGTCCAATGGGTGATCCAGTCCCCAAAGATTTCATTGTTCAAGAAACCAACCAGTTCCCATTCTGAAGCTCCATGATGGGCGCCTCTTCTTGGGCCAAATTCTTCAGAAATTGGCCAAGCGCACCTGCTGGATGGAGGAACTGGTTCCGCCGCGTCGCGGCGAAGAAACGCGTAGACTGGGAGATGCGCCATCTGAGCCAATGACTTGACCTATCATTATCAGAGATGGCAAGGAATGAGCCGCTCCTGATAGCCGCCAGTCACTTTTGGTCCAACTCCCAGAATGCTTTTGTGTTCGGAGACGGTCCAAAAACCATTACCCTAGGCGACATCCATATGCTCACCGTGCTTCAAATCACTGGATCATATGACTTCTGGGAACTCTGCTCCAGTGGCAAGAAGGACCTATACTTCCCGAAGCTGGACACATACAAAGGGTGAAGTGGCTATGTTCAACACCACCAGAAAACCTCCTCTTCCGTCAGCGAGAAAGAACACGTCGCATTTTTGACCATGTGGCTTGAGAGATTCGTGTTCTGTGGCGCCACTGCCGGACCAGCATACCCTTATCGGGTCTTAGAAGAGAAACTGACTCAAGGGCACTCCATCCCCCTAGGAAAACTCCTGTCAAGGGCACTCCATCCCCCTGGGCAAACTCCTGTTGGGTGCAGCATACAGGCTTATGAACCGGGTGTTCAGTTCCTTGATTATAGGTGAAGAAGTACAATGCATAACAGGCCCTTGGTGGCTAGTATAGTTATGGCTCAACCTGTATCTGCATAAGCTGGTAAGAACACAACTCTAGGGCCTCAACTTTCCATCTACCGAGTACTCAGAGGAGGAGGACCTAAAAACCAGAGGCTGTCAAAGTTTTGGTGAAGCTGCTTCGGCCATAACCATCCCAACTTCAAAGGGCAACATGCTAGAAACACTATACAGGGGCTTGGGACCAAATGTTACTACCTGGTTCCCCTATGAGGATGAAGATGAATTTCCAGCACCCTCCAGCTTCAAGTTCAACAAAGGGTGCTTTGATGATGAGGCTATCAGCATCTTGAATGGAATCATAAAACCCTGTGCCTTGCCAGTTGATTTCAAACACCTTCGGAGCGCGAGTGGCAAGGCAACTAGCTATCCCTCTTATGAATTTTATCACCCAAATATAGCGGCAAGACAGCTAGGCTTTGGCCAATTGCCCCCTCGGCTTCCTTTCTTGAATACCTTGAAACCCAGGGAGAACATCACAGAGCTCCTTCAGGCTGGCAGAATTTTTCAACTCGGAGCGAACCTGCCCACATTCTCGCCGAAGCCGTGGAATCAAATCTGCATCACCCATCAGAGTTTCGATGACTGGTGGCAGCGATGGCACGCTCACTTGTTCTGCCAGACTGTCCACGACAAATGCAAAGCTTTGGACTCAAACTTCCAATCTTTCCGAGCAGTAAGTGTTCTCAGCCGATTCCAGTAAAACGACTTTAGTCAAACATATTACTTAACAGATGTTTCTCACAGGACCCTTCATCCAATCCACCAGAACGAGTGGAATACTATCCCCCCTGTCCGACAGCGAGGCTAGGTTCTCGAGCACCGACGCTGCGACAACTGATGTTAGGCCCTGCTGTACTGACGCCCCCTTCTGCTTCAAAACGGCCAGCTGCATCTCAGCTTCAAAAGCAAGCACCCAAGAAACGCCGTTCGATAAGAAAAGTTCAGGTATCCAGAAGTAGCATCTTCCTTTACTGCAGTATGCTCCGACTCTTAAATCGGCTTTCTACCAGGTGAAACCCCTGCCAATTCAAGATACCTTGGGAGAGAAACAGGCCGAAGAACCACCAGAATCCACCGGCCATGAGGAGTCAGCTGCTCAAGAAGAAGGAATCCAGGATGAAGGAGCCAAAACTCAGGTACTACTCGTTGGGCTTTTCTTTTCTCGACGCAAATGCCCTGATTGACCAAATCTTCTTTTCAAAAATACAGCCGAACAGCCCTTCCGACAAAGCCTGGGCGAACCTTGAAGAAGAGGAGTTACCCCCTGAGAGGAATCCAGGTAACTCATATTCGGCTGTTAGCAATTATCCTTACTTCCATACTGCTCTTACTTTTGGTTTGCAGAAACCCAACTGCCCGAGACAATGACAGCCGAGGATCCGCATGCCGCAAGAGACACAACTGCCTTAGTCAAACAACCAACATCGGCATCAACCCTACAACCCTCAGGCCTCATTCAGGTATCCTGTCTCTGCCAGAAAACAATTAATCTATATTGTACCTTTTCTGATGAGAGAATGTATGTGTTGTAGCTACCGAA
>JAHLJS010000251.1:0-50000 GCA_038502445.1 Eremochloa ophiuroides
CAAGGCAGATGAACCTCTGGAAGCAGACGATTGGCTCCGTACCATGGAGCAGAAGTTCAGCTTGATCCACTGCACAGAAATACAGAAGCCTCTGTTCGCAGCACAACAACTCCGTGGCCCTGCCACCACTTGGTATGCCAACCTATTGGCCGCACAGGATCCGGGACATCAACTCACTTGGCAAGAGTTCCGTGATGCCTTCCGCGCCCATTACATCCCTGCGGGTGTGATGAGGATGAAGCTAGACCAATTCCTGGCGCTAAAGCAAAATGAGTCCACTGTCACACAATATCTGGGGCAGTTCAACCATCTGGCTCAGTATGCACCGGAGCACACCAACACTGATGAAAAGAAGAAGGCCTGTTTCATCAGGGGCCTGAACTTCAAGATTCAGCGCAGCTTGTCCAATAATCTCAAGTGCACCTTTCACGAAGCTGTTGACAGTGCCTTGGCGTTTGAGGAAAGCAACCGTCAGCTCCAGGAGGAGAAGAAGAAGAACAAGAGGCCTGCGTTCTCTGGCAGCCAGAAGCGCCAGAAGATCATCTATCACCCCACCCACCAAAACCGCCCATCTTATCCTCATCAGCAGGTGGTTGTGCGCACCGCCGCCACCTCCCACACTTCAAATCAGCAAAATGCCACTCAGCCGAATGCCCCTGGCGTTCGCATTACTACTCCTCAAACCACCTACAATCATCCTTGCTACAACTGTGGCAAAATGGGACATTGGGCACGCAACTGTCCTTTCCCCAAGCGGTACAATCAGAATGCACCAGGTGGTCAGCAGCAGCAACATCAGCAACAGCAGCAGGGTCAGCATCGTGGTCATCAGCAGCATGCTCAGAAGGGCAAGATTGTCAAGAAAGCAGGTCAGGTCTATTACACTCAGATTGAGGATATTCCTGCTGGAGAGCCCGTCACGATGGGTAGGTTCCCTGTTGCCAGTCATCCTGCACTTACGCTTTTCGATTCTGGTGCATCGCATTCATTCATAAATCGTACCTTTGTCGTCAAGCATGAAATTCCAATTGGGGAAATAAAGGAAGATTTCCTTATACACTCGCCCGGAGGGCGTATGTCTACTAAAGAGGTAGTTCAGGGAGTGCCTATAGAGTTGGGAGGGCATAAGTTCCCTACTACAATGATAGTGCTAAAGAACCAGGATATTGATGTGATATTAGGTATGAATTGGATGTATCAGCACAATGCTCTTATTGATGTGCTGAATAGAACCATAAGAGTGAGCATACCTAATAGCCAAACTCAACTTCTTATCCAACTTCCACTACCTGTGAGAAAGGTGGAGAAATCCGTGCAAAGGTTATGTGCTACTTCAGTGGAAGAAGTGATGAAGATTCCAGTGGTCTGCGAATTTCCAGACGTATTTCCTGATGAGTTGCCTGGTTTGCCACCGGATCGAGATGTTGAATTTGCCATTGAGCTTAAGCCTGGAACAGCTCCTATCTCTCGTAGAGCCTATAGGATGCCTCCCAAGGAACTGGCAGAGCTTAAAATACAACTACAAGAATTGCTTGATAAGGGTTTTATCCGCCCTAGTTCATCTCCTTGGGGTTGTCCTGCTATCTTTGTCAAAAAGAAGGACAAGTCTCTTCGACTCTGTATCGATTATCGTCCACTCAACGAGGTGACCGTCAAGAACAAATATCCGCTACCTCGTATCGACCTACTCTTTGACCAACTGGCTGGGGCTAAGGTGTTTTCTAAAATTGACCTTAGATCCGGCTACCACCAAATCAAAATTCGTCCCGAAGACATTCCAAAAACAGCCTTCACCACCAGATATGGCCTATATGAATATCTAGTCATGTCTTTCGGCTTAACCAACGCACCTGCCTACTTCATGTATCTCATGAACTCCGTCTTCATGCCCGAGCTCGACAAATTCGTTGTCGTGTTCATCGATGATATCCTTGTCTATTCCAAAACACCTGAAGAACATGCCAACCATCTCCGCATTGTCCTAACTCGCTTGAGAGAGCATCAACTGTATGCAAAGTTCAGCAAGTGTGAGTTTTGGTTGAACAAAGTTCCTTTTCTCGGACATATTCTTTCAGCTGAAGGAGTATGTGTTGATCCGAGCAAGGTAGAGGAAATATTGAATTGGAAGCCGCCAACCACTGTTCATCAAGTCCGCAGTTTCATGGGCATGGCGGGATACTACCGTCGTTTCATCCCAGATTTTTCAAGGATAGCCAAGCCAATCACCAACTTGCTGAAGAATCAAGTCAAGTTTGTGTGGTCGCCAGAATGTGAGACAGCGTTTCAAACCCTGAAGAAGTGTCTGACTACCGCACCAGTCCTAGCTCAGCTGGATATTGAGAAGCCATTCGACGTGTACTGTGATGCGTCCGGTACCGGCCTAGGCTGTGTATTGATGCAAGAAGGCAGAGTGATTGCATATGCTTCACGACAGCTCCGACCTCATGAAGAAAACTATCCTACTCATGACTTAGAATTAGCAGCTGTGGTTCATGCATTGAAGATCTGGCGTCATTACTTGCTAGGCAGTACATGCAATGTTTACACTGACCACAAAAGCTTGAAGTACATCTTTACCCAAGAAGAGCTGAATATGAGGCAGCGAAGATGGCTAGAATTGATCAAAGATTATGATATTGAAGTGCATTATCATCCTGGCAAGGCTAATGTAGTTGCTGACGCACTCAGTCGGAAAGCTCACTGCAACTGCTTGACTGTGAAGCCTTATAATCTGTCATTGTGCTATGAGTTGGAAAGGTTGGGAATAGAAATAGTTCTACAGGGCAGTCTGGCCAACATCAGTATTGAAACTTCCATCCGTGATGAGATTGTGGCCGCTCAAAAAGGGAGCAAGGGCATCAAACATATCAAAGAAAAAGTCCAGGCAGGAAAAGCAGATTGTTTCAGGATTGACGATGAAGGTGTAGTATGGTTCAAGAATCGCTTGGTAGTTCCAAGAGTTCCTGAGCTACGTCGCAAGATTCTTGATGAAGCTCATCTTACAAGGTACTCTATCCACCCAGGAAGCAACAAGATGTACCAGGATTTGAAACAGAAATTCTGGTGGACTAAGATGAAGATAGAAATTGCACAGTATGTGTCGAGGTGTGACACCTGCCAGAAGGTTAAAGCTGTACACATGAAGCCTGGGGGAGAGCTGCAACCATTGCCTGTTCCCGCATGGAAATGGGAAGACATTAGTATGGATTTCGTCGTGGGATTGCCCAGGACATCAAGAGGTTTTGATTCCATCTGGGTTATCATAGATCGTCTCACAAAACAAGCCCATTTTCTACCTGTGAGGAAAGAGTATAGGGCGCCAACTTATGCCAAACTATTTATTGAAAATCTCATGAAGCTGCATGGGATACCAAAGACCATTGTTTCAGATCGGGGTACTCAGTTCGTATCCAAGTTTTGGAAATCCTTCCACAAATCACTGGGCACGAAACTTTTACACAGTACGGCCTATCATCCCCAAACCGATGGTCAGACCGAGAGGGTGAATCAAATAGTGGAAGACATGTTGAGGGCCTGTGCATTGAATTACCCCGACAAGTGGGACGAGTGTTTGGCGTTAGCCGAATTCTCGTATAACAACAGTTACCAAGAAAGCATCAAGATGGCTCCGTTTGAGGCAGTGTACGGCCGCAGGTGCCGTACTCCGTTGAATTGGTCCGAGCCCGGCGAAAGATGGTTTTATGGTGTTGACTTGGTCAATGAAGCCGAGGAGAAAGTTCGAGTAATACAAGAAAATCTGAAAGTGGCTCAGTCTCGGCAGAAAAGTTATGCCGATCAACGGCGTAGACCGCTGGCATTCAAGGTTGGAGATTATGTGTACCTGAAGGTTTCCCCTATGAAAGGAGTCAACCGCTTTGGAGTCAGAGGCAAGTTAGCCCCGCGCTACATTGGACCATTCTTAATCACTGAGCGTGTGGGGAAGGTTGCCTACCGATTACAATTGCCAGATCATCTATCGGAAGTACACAAGGTGTTTCATGTATCTCAGCTCAAGAAGTGTCTGCGAGTTCCCGACCAAGTGACCGATGTAGAAGGTGTGGCACTTGAGCCCGAGTTGACGTATTCAGAACAGCCGGTTCGAGTTCTGGACATAAAGGACCGTGTTACCCGAAGGACTACAACCAGGTGGTACAAGATCCAGTGGAGTGATCACTCTGAAGATGAGGCTACCTGGGAATCGGAGGACTATCTTGCGGAGAATTTTCCAGAATTCTTCGCCACCTTGTAGATGTAACGGTCTAATTAGTGCTTTCTGTATTAAAAATCCTTCTGCTTATTTCGTGAGCTCGTGTAAAATATTTTGTCCCATGTATTTTCTTTTCCATTACATTATTTCAGTTTCTAAAATAGCTAATCTCGGGACGAGATTTCTTTTAGGGGGGAAGGCTGTAATACCTCGGGTATTACGGGATAATTAAATTTGCCATGTCATCATATTTAAATTAATTAATCTGCATATGATTGTGCTTAGGGCCCTAGAGTGGTTTGGATTGATGAATTGTTGATTTGGAAATTCAAAACCCTAATCGGATATTCGAATTAACCCTAATTTTGGCCCAAAACCCTAATTCAAAATCTATAAGGAATCTTGAGATGACCCCTAAATAAAAGTTGTAGATCTTTTAAAATGTGACAACTTTTATTTTTGGAGATTTTGAAGTTCTGTTATAAAAATTTGAATTTAGCTCAAAACAGTGAATTGAAAACCAAATTTGAAATGTCATTTCAAAAATTACTTGGATTTTGATAAAGCTTCCTTAATGAAAGTTGTTAAGCTCTCTGAGGGGAACAATTCTTATTTTGACCATTTTTCAAGTTGTTATGAAAAATCAAAAGTAATTTCAAAAATTCAATCTAGGTTTGAAAAACCCTATTCACCCCCTTTTGAATAATTTTCAAATTCGGCCGAATTTGGGGTTGGTCCAAAAATGAAAGATGTTCAGTTTTTATAGCCCTACAACTTTGGTGTTTGCTGTTTCTTCATTTGACACACGGTTTGGGCGCAATTGAGCAAAAGATCAGAGAGGAGTAGGTAGCTGCTACAGTAGCCACGGCATGGGCGCCGTCCTTCTCCCCTGTTCGCGCGACCGCCGGCATGGCCGGGGCGTCGCGGCCGTCTTCTCGCCGCTCCTGTGCCCACGATCTCGCAAAAACGACAGCCGGCGTCGTCTCTCTTCTCTCTCAACTCGCTCTGCCCCTATAAATACGAGGAGGTCGCCGTTCTTCGTCTTTTCTTCTTCCTCTCGCCGCCGGCGAACCGCTCGGTTTCCGACGAAATTCGTCGTCCATCCTCTACTCCAATCCGATTCACCGCGTGGCTAGATTCAACATTCCCTTGCGCATCGTTTGGGCTCGGTTTGTCGCCTTGTCATCGCCGGAGGAGCCCAGACGCCGTCTTCTTCTTCCTCGGCTCCGGCCGGAGCACCGCCGCGAGTCCCACCGTCGCGTCCAAGCCCTTCGGGTGAGCTCTGGACCTTGAGTCCATTCGTTTCCATCTCAGCGCTCTCGGTGGCGTCTCATGCTCGCGAGGGTTTTTCCCCCGGTACCCTAGGTCCGCCGGAACGGAGGAGTTGCCGCCGGGAGTCGCCGCCGCGGTCTCGGTCAACGTCAAGCCCACCGCTCCTCTTCACTGCTGCCTCGTCGGGGGTGCGCATCGTCCTCGCGGTGAGCCCCTGGTCCTTCCCAATCCCTGAGTCTGAACTCTACCGTACTGGTTCGCCGGGAACGCGGCCGCGCCGTCGCGGTCGCGACCGTTGCGTCCGCCATGGGCAAGCAGAGCTCGTCGGAGGCGTGCGAGTGTGGGTCAGGTCCTTGGGATGTCCGCTAGGCTCTAGGGTTTAGGTTGCCGCGCTCGGTTCCGCCGGTGGGGTCGCCGGCGGTGAGGTCCGTGCGGGCCGTGCGCGCGCGCCTACGCGTTTGGGCGCCGGCGCGAGGTAGGAGGAGGAGGAGCTGACAGGCGGGACCCGCCTGTCAGCGCCTCAGCTCGCGCGGGCGCGGGCCGCGTGCGCACGGGTGACGGCGCGCGGGGGTAGTGGGCCGTGCTGGGCCGGCTGGGCCGTCCCGGCCGGCTGGGCCGTTTTCTTTATTTCAAGGAAATTTCAATTGACTTTTCCATTTTTATTTATTTGAATAGTTCTATCCTTTGTTATTTATGTATAAATAAATCTGGTGCTCCAAAAATTATGAAAAATTTTGTGTTAGCTCTCTGTGATGCCTAGTATTTAGGAAAAATATAACGTCTAGGTTTAGAACCTTTTATGTTAGAAGTAAAAATCACCCAAATAAATGAATAATGCAACTTTGGTGATTTTTAATAAATTGTAGGTAGTTCCAAAAATCATGAAATTAATTGTGGCACTGTTTGATGATGAAATCTAGCTGTTGATAAATTTTGGTCGCAATTGGAGTAAGTTTGGTCAGCTAGTAAATATAAGTGAAATTAGAAAAATGAATAAAATGAGTAGGAGAAATGGATTTAGGGTTCTGTGTGTATTTTGGATTGATTGTAGTCCAAGGGTCTACCACCCTATGATCCTTGGCAATGTAAGATGATATTGTAGGATGTAGTGATAAAGTTGTGCAGCGGCTTTCTACGACGGTTAGAAATAGTAATTGTTATATTATTTTGCGAATTCCGAATACAACTTTTCCGTGAAGAAAAGTTGTACTCAAGATGTTAATCGTTGATTTTCGCATTTCTATTTACATTGTAGCATCATGTTAAGCATGCATCATTGCACACGTATAGTGACCGAGAGCGAAGGAGTGAAGGTTGAGGCCACTGCTGGGGAGCCGACTCCGGAGGTGATCCAGGGATTTGACATCTGTGGAACCGACCCTGAACCCACCCTCTTCGCGATCCAAGGCAAGCCCCGGTGCATTAACCCTCTATTATGAAATCCTTTACAATTCGAGTTAATCTATTGCATTAGGTTGCTAGGAGTTGATTGTTGCCTATCCAAATGCATTGTCCCATATAACTACCCTGAAACCTGATTTAAATAAATAATTTGAAAAATGCTAGGCATGCTTAATGAAATTAGAATTCCATAAAAGAAAAACTATTTTCTGTGCTATGTGCATGTATATACTTTATGATTGGTGAAGAACTTGTTATCCGTTGGTCGATGTGTATTCGGGCTAGAGTCCCGATGCATGGTCGCTTTCGGAATAGTTTGGAACTGGTCGGTATCACCCAAAGTGTGTTTCGTTGAGTGGCCTGCTCATGGGACGGCGTTTCCCATGTCACACTACTCTTCAGGCATGATAATAAAACTGTCGGGCAGTATTGTATTCGGGCTAGGCCCCAATGCAAGTCTGACGGCAGGAAGGAAGTAGGGACCGTTCGTTGTAGGCCTGCTGTGATCATGATGAACAGCCTAGCCACATACCTATGTGGAAAGCCTAGAGTCAGGTGGCTCTATTGCTGGAACCGACAACCACGCACTGGGAGTGGAGAGATGGCGGGAGTAGCGTGTACCCACGTGGCCGGCGTGCCTGGAGACGAGTGGAGTACTGTGCTCCCGGGTGGCGCAGGACCGGTTCCGGGATAGAAAGACCTAGATGACGGGTTGGTATATGTATGCCGGCGTGCTGCATATGCAGTGTGGTTAGAATCCCCAGCTGGGTATTTTTTCTGGATTCGAATCGACGTGCTCCTCGGTTAATGGAGACTTGATCCTCACACCTACCCCGAAAAGTGGTTCGCAACTAGGTTCACCGAATGATCAAAGGAAGTTGAGAATTGATGATAGATGAGATTGATTATTGGAAGTATGACTATGATTATAATGATAAATAATTAAAATGTTGGTTAGCAATGCTTTTCTGCAAACCTTCTCTCTCCTGCTAGCCTTACCTATGACTTGCATTCCTGAGTCTCATTTTACACCCTTAGTCGGGTAAGTCTTGCGGAGTACCCCAAGTACTCAGGGTTTGTTAACCCATGCTGCAGGAGAACCACCGTCTGACGTCTGTCTCGCCCCGTGCTGCATGACCATTATCCAGGAGGGCAGCGAGGAAGAGTAAATGTGAAACCCGTGGGCTGGGTTCGAATTATAATATGTATGATGTTGTATAATTATTCAACTGCTACTGCCACTACCTATGGATTGTAATAATCGCACTTGAACTTTATTTGGACAACTGGCTTGTAATATAAAGTAATGTTTATTCCGCTTCCGTACTCTGATGTAATTTGTTATGAAATGTTGTAATCTGTAATGTATTCGCAATGTGATCCTGCGGAGTTTTGGGCGCTGATGTAGCCCGACAGGCCTGTCTAGATCATTTGGAACACGGGCCCGGCTGTCAGAGTCATTAGTGACAATGACAGGTGCCTGTGGGCCAGGTGATTTAGCCGGTTCTGTTACACTAGTCTTGTTGACTACGACATGTACTTACGCTTGTTTATTTTTCATTATTTGGTTAAAAATCCCAGATGGGTAACAGATGGTGATAGTGATGAGGACTACCCAGAGGACTACTAGACTTGTGCTTCACCAGTCGACGTCCCTATGCTATGGAGCTACCGCGAGAGAGTTATCTTTATTTTTCCGCTGTGTAATGACTATGATATTATTCGCTATGTATTAAACGTTTGTTATGATACAATTTATGCAATTTATTGGCTTATGTGTGTGACTGATCTCTGGGCGCACATAAGATTATGCATCCCATTTTATCCTTAAAATTGGGTGTGAACCTTGTAAGAGATAGACTCCTCATCAGTGCTCGTGAATGGAAACAGAAGAAAGATGCTTCCCATATTACTTTTGTCTCCGATCTTGACAAGAATCTGCTTTGGGATGATCTCCTCTCACATTTCACGCTCGAAGCAAATGATGACTTGAAAGAGCTAGTGAGGAAGTGGTCTATGAAGAAGATGGCCACACAATTTCAGGCATGGAAGAAAAGGTTGTATAATGACTCTATCAAGAAGAATGAGACACCGAATTTCAGCCAAGGCAGGTATGCAAAGTTGAGGCCATATTGGATGGAGTTTGTGCAATACAAGGTGTCAGAAGAAGGTGAAGAATAGGTGCGCAAGAACCAGGTCAATGCCCGGCGAAAGGAATACCACCATAGCATGGGATCGGGTGGCTACAAGAGTGCGATTCCCAAGTGGGAGAAGCTGGAATCAGATGTGATTGCCAAGGGGCTCGTGCCAGGTTCGCAAAATTGGCCTGAACGAGCAAAGAATTGGTTTTTTGCTCATGGTGGAACAATGGACCTCCAGACAGGAGAAGTAGTATACGGTGAAAGAATCCAAAGAGTAGCAGAAAGACTGGTCTTTGCTGTAGAGGCATCTAGTTGCGGTGCATTCAGGCCGAACAGAGATAAGGACGAATTGACATATGCCCTTGAAACTGCATAGCACGGTGGGCGAACAAGAGGCAAAGGTGCTATCTCGTGGGAGCATGGCTTTCCCCAGGACAGAGGAACCTACAGAAGTCGCCAAAGAAGGAAGGATGAGGAGAACGAGAGACTCCGCTTGATGGAGGAGTATGTCAGGGAGTCACGACAGCGAGAAAAGAAACTTGAAGAATCTATGGATGCCAAAATCAAATAGGCAGTGCAAGAAGCACTAAGTGCCCAAAGGCAGTCTAATCAGTGGGGGGCCCGATGGTCAACGTTAGCCCCGATCAGATGAAAAGCAGTTGTGCATCCACTGACATTCCAATTCAAGGAGATGTCGGGCTTCACTTTCCTGTGGATGACGTGACTGAACCTAGGACGACATGTGAGCTGCACATTCCGAAGGGCAATGTCACGGTCATGGTGGCTATAGGTGTTGTGAACCCCATCGACACTACAGCGACACCAAAAATCCATGGGCAACCAATACCACATGAATATGGTAAGGTGGCGGTGGATAGGGTATGCACCAAATTTAGTGATCATCCTCTTGAGATTCCCGGAGGTGATGGGGAAAAGACTCTGGGAGAGGCAGTGCATGCATATATTCTTTAGCGGAAACGCAACATCATCATTCCAGGGGCGTCGCCTCCTCCGCCCCCACACCAAAGGTACGTATAGATGAGAAACAATGACACACTTACTTTCTATTTTAATTTAGTCATACTCTCTCACATCCGTTTATGTACTGCTCACACAGGTTGGAAGGAAACCTATGTCCAATTATTCATTCCCCAGACCAGCATGACCGACCCCACCAAGGCGGTCTCCTACGCTCCCTCTGCCACCTCCGCCACCTCCACCACCTCCAAAAAAGGTCTCCCCCGAAGAAGAAGAGGGTGCAGACAAAGCCGTCGTCTCCCCTGAAGAAGAAGATAAAAGCCTCCGCCAAGATTCCTCAGAAACTATCCTATCATAAGACTGATGAGGAAGTAAAAGAGTCTGCAAAAAAATCTCTGGATAATTTCTGGGCAGGTTTGGACAAGAAAAAAGAAGCAAGGAAGAACTCGCAGAAAGAGGTGTCCTAACTCGAGCACAACTGAGGCAAAAGGCATCTGAGTACCAGCAAAGGTTGCGTGAGGCTCGTAAGGCATCACCGGCTTTGGACTATGACCGATCACTCCAGATGACCTATGAGAAGGAGCTGAAGAAGAAGAGTACAGGGAGAGGTGTTCCACAACTCGGTCAACAATCGCAACAACAAATTGAACCCCTGGTAATCTACAATCAATATGGTTCAAACGTGGACATCCCCAACATGCCAAGAATGCCGCAAGATATCAGTTTGGAGCAACTGAACATCTTCTTTGCAGACACTGGGCTTGATGCTAATCAATGTTTATACGATGCACCCATCGAAACTGCCACTGTAGTTGATACTTGGAAGAAATATGAATACGGCAAACCCCTTTGGAACCCTTTAGAATATTCCAAACTGGTGAAACATCTTCGATTTTCCACGATGGGAAAATCCACAGAATGAGATATAATGTGATAAAACCATAGATTGATCTTATCACATTATCATATATCAGTTGATATTAAAGTCATACATCGAGAATACTTACAAAATATTACATCAACTGAGGGGATACCTATTACAGGGTTAATCTAGCGGAAGCATATCTAGTCATCATCAGAGTTGGCGGAATATGTCATCGAGTGAAGGCTCCTCCTTCACGGGTACCATCAGAGTTATTCTTGGCGCAGCATAGTCTTCATCTCCTGAACCAAACTTGAGCGTAGGCACGAGACCGTCTAATCTTTCGTATCTCACTATCTCTGTTAGTCAGGTAATCTGCACACTGCCAGATATGTGCAGGCCATGGTCAGCACCGATGAGCTTTAGTGGAAAAGAGAAAACAAAGGATCTGGCGATCCTAATATTTGGCTGTGGTTTGCATCCTAAGCGCATGCAAGGTAGTATCCAGTAGTAAATATTATAATAGTTCGTCAAGTTTTAACCCATATCACCCATCCATCAGTCCATCCCAAAATCCATCAACCCACCCATACACCACCTCACACACACACCTCACGCTCAGTCGACAGGCCCAACTCCCTCTCGGGTCCTGTCTCAACGGCACACTGCCACGCTGGGCACACTGCCGGACAACCATCAACCAGGAGAGAAAAGAATATCGCTCTCTACACTAGACAGAGCTTCACAGGAAAGGTCCATAGCCGACGAATCGGCATATGTATCGATCGATCAACCATACACTCTGCAGAGGTTTTACCACTCACAAGATTAGCCATCATCGATGCTGTACAATCACCTAGGCAGAATTCCGGGTGCTTGCTTGCCTAGGTCGATGCCACCCTACCACTCAGCCCTGGGTAACTTCGGCCCTACGCCGAAACGCTGAGACTGGGAGACGCAGTACCGGGCCCAATCAGTGGTACTGCGCATCTAGGACGGTTCAGGAATCCCACATCCTTCACCGCCCACCCTAATCACCTCACAACCTAGCAGTAGTGGCACCGCCCTACCAAGTAGTCCAGCCGTCTCCCGCCCATCAGAAGCGAGTGAGCAGTAAAGGATTCCCATGAACCTGGGCTAGTCCTTCCTAGGTTTGACCAAGCAGGCATCTTCTCTTAGGGGATACTCTCCCCGTGCCACCATGGCACCTCCATTCACGGGACTTCAATGCACATCCCGGAACCACCACATAAGTCATTACCCGCCACAGGTATCTCTCGAGGGAATGCCCAGATGCAACTCCCGGCAAGACTTGCTTACACAGCTCGTCGTGTATCCCACTTGGTCGACTCGACCCTCACCACACACCCAAGACACACGCAGCACGCTCACATACCACCAGTCCGGCATCCCAAGCCAAACCATTCCCAGGGGTTCACCACCAGCATCACATCATAGATACAATGCGAGTGGAGTTAATAGATAAATATAGCGATGTAACATGCAAGCAAACAGGTAGATAGAAATATGTATAAAAGAGCGTGAGCACGAAGCCGAGTGGTATAGTAGAGTGGTTGCAAGCGGGGTAGTAACATGCATCATATACTAGCAAAGGAGTAAATATAAAGCGCTAGCAATTCTAGATTTGCAATGTCTAATAGGATTCTCTAAAGGAAGGTGCTGCCATGACACCTGCGTTGTCGAGGAAGTAGTGGTATGAGCACTCCTCAGTTAGTGTAGTCGTTCTGCTGGATCACCTCCTCCAGGGTGACTCCATTCCACGGGTCCTTGCGCCGTCCATGTTCTCTTCCAGCGGGTCTCGATCCAATCGTCGCTAATCCGGAAACGGCTACTCCGCGAAGCAATACAAGGCAATAAAACTCTCAATTCATCAAAAGACGATGGGACGCGGGGAGACCCATTAACAGCAAAGAAATAATAAAAGGTACACGGCTTAGCCCTCTCGGCGTATGTCCGATTTTATCAGACCCAAGAAACAAGAGTGGTGGTTTGCTAAGCACAAGCATAAGTCACAGCCAAGCCAATATGGCTTTATAATAAATGGTTTAGGCCAAAGCTTATCCATAGCAAACACCACGGCACATGATCTTCCGATCCGTACGCCACGGGGAAGACGGGGATCGGAGGACGGCCGATCAGCAGGAAAGAACAAGGAATTTCCAACGATAAATGCTGCACAAAATAGTGCGAGTGTTTAATCCACATGTAGGGTACCAAGGCTGTGATTCAATCGGGTACAATCATACATGTGCTTAAATACCAAGAATCAAAAGAGAGAGAAAAATTTGCTAGGCACATCCATATTATATTCTCAGTCACACCTTCAGTGAAGATGGTTTTAAGTGGTCGACCGAGTCGACCTACATAGGTCTGAGATCTTAGTATAGACCATAGCTTCGCTAACAAAAGGAGTCAGTCCGGTCTTTGATCCGGTCACTGTGAGTAAGACGGGATCGAACAGAGCGGGCTTATACGAAAACGAAGAGCGAAAAACACAGAAAGGGCAGTCATCTACTTCTTCCAACGCGCACGCTATGGTAAAAACGAGGCGTCGGAAGAGAGCGACAAGTATAAGACGCAAGTGTTCAAACCACTCATAGGGTACCACGACCTGGGTGCACTGGCACTAAGTCATTACTCGAATTCATAGCGATACGGTTGTCACCGCAAGAACCAGAGGAATGCGACGGTCACGTAGGGTACAAGCATACGAGGGTTGAGCACGAAGAATCAAAGAGCGACAAACGGGGTATAGCTCCATGGTCATGGCGAAGTGCACTCGTGACCACAAGCTACACCAACAAAACGAGAGGTCGAGTTACGTTCGGCATTACGGTCATGGCGAGACGAATCCCGCGATCGCAACGTCAGAACGAAGTACGATCCCTCAGCCGGCTCGAAGGCACGGCACACAGACAGACAACAATAAGAACCGGCAATAAAATCCAAGACACAACCATGAGGCAAAACAACTCGACACAACAGTGGAGTAGCACAATTCCATAGCATTGCAATGGATGGATCCTGTATCACAGATACATGTGTAGACAGAGTGTAAGGATTGGGTTCAACAGATACATGTACAGACGATCCGTAAAGATAGGATACAACAGATACATGAACAGATGGATTGTAAGGGCAGGGTACAGTATGAAGGGCATGTGTACAGGGAGTAAGAGAAAGGGGCTCCTCAATAATCTAGCGTCGTGTATCACTTTGGCTTTCCAACCGTCCAACATCATCTACCAGTTGGTCTTCCCAATAGTCCAGCATCATCTATGGCTTCAGGGCTATGGCACGAAGGCAGAACGGGGTCGGCGTTAAAAGAAAATGGCGAGGCTTGTTGCTACACGTTCCGACTCCTCTTGGCTAGCTGCTGGTAACTCCTGACCGGCAATGGTTTGCTGTCGATTGGCTGCGGCTAGTCGGGCGAGGCTGTGGCTGGCCGAACGAGGCTACGGTTGGCCGGAGGTTGGCTGGAGGTGGCATTAGGCGTCCAGGAGATGGCGGAGCATGGCCGGGTTCCTAACAAGGCAGGGAATCTCAATGCGAAGGCCTAAGTCGACGGCGATGCCCGTCGTGGTTGTTCTAAGCGTTCAAGGTGTGTCACTCGGTTGGCTGTGTTTGGGTAGTCCTTGGCCACGCCGGCGTTCTTGGAAAGCCGATGGTTCGATTTGGCTGAAAAGGTCTCGTGCAGTGGGTGCGAGTGTCCTAAGCCGAAAAGGGCTCGGCCTACACGTCCACTTGAGCAGGACGCCATGGCATGTGGCGGGTCTGCGTGGCTGGTCTTGAGGGGCTGTGGCGATGCTCCACGGCGTACTAACCTACTCGGTTTCTAGCCGGGGTGGTTTGGAACTGGCGAAACGGTCGTCGGAACGCGCCGGTGGCGAGTGCGTCCCGGCGAGAACGCGTCGTGCTGCGTTCCCGGTCTATCAAGGGTCGAAATCCAGTGGCTTTGGCCGGTCGCGTGTCAGTGCAGTGCGGGTGAGTTTCCTGAGTTGGTAGCGACTCGCGCCTGCGCGTCCCGTGGTCGGAACGCCATGGCACAATAGAGGGCGGGGTTGGACAGGCGGCATGGGTGGCTCACCGAGGTGTTGACGAGGATAGGATGGCGGTGCAGCGAGGAGTTGATGCCATGCAGGGTGATCGCAGTGCCGTGCTGATCCGCAACGGTGGCATCGGTTCCGTCTTTGGCTCCGGCATCTTTCTGTTTCTTCAAGACAAGGCGAGGTGCTCCCTGGCTGCAGTGTAGGAAGTGGCACGAAGGCCATCCGTCAATTGGGAACAGCGAACCATCCAGAAGTAGAGGGGGCTGCTCAGGCATGAGTGCTCACCGGCTGCAGTGGAGTAGCATGGCATGGCGTGGCTGCAGCTGCGGGCGTGGACGCGGTCACCGGCTTGCTGTTGCCGAGGCGAGGTCGGCGATTTGGTGGTGAGCTCGGTGCAGCAGTGCACGGCCGTGGCGAGGACGTGCAGAGCGCCGACGGGCTCGAACATGACGGAGAAGGCCGGGCTCGAGGATGACGAGGCTCGGCGATGGAGCAGCAGGGCGGTGCGCAGGCCTGGCGGTGACGACCGACGGCGGTGTGGTGCCCGTGCAGCTCGGTGGCGAGGGGGACGCTCAGTTCACGGCCGTGGTTGAAGAATGTGGCCGCGACGGAGCGATCATCCCGCAAGGCGTCGTGGTTGGCCGAGGCGTCGCGACGCGATCGGAGGCAGGCTCGGCAAGGCTGTGCACGGCCGCGGCAAGGGCGGGACTCGACGGCTGCGGCGAGGCGTGGCCAGCAGCAGCGAGCTGCACGGCGGATCGAGGTGTCGAGCATGGCGGCGGCGCACTGGAGAGGTGGTGGCGGCGGCGGTGCCTTCGGGAGAAGATGAACAGGGTCCAGATTTTATATGCGTGCGAGGCTAGGGCTTCGGAAGGGGTCGACGGCGGGGATCCTCGACGTCCGTACTCTTCGACGCGTGGCGAGCATCCATGGAGAGGGCGTAAGCTTGCGTCGCGCACACGCGAGGGCCAGCGGCGGCGGCCGGGTGAGAGCGATGCGTGCCGATCTGCTAGGGTTCGCAGGGGCAGCGATTGCTGGGCCTTGGGCCACGTTCTGGGCCGCGAGGGAGGGGATGCGCATGGGCCCGCATGGAGTGTGCTGCTGGTATACTGCTGCGCTGGTTGGGCCAATACAGGCAGAACTCATACGTGTATATTTACACGTATATGTATTTGGCACAGGAGCATGCATACGTACGTCCGCTAGCTAGCTTGTGCCACCTGTGCGTGTATGCGTATATGGCTGAGTTCTAGTGGTGTACGTGTTCTGTTTAGGCCTGGTCTTGCTCGGTTTCTGTCCTTGTATGCCCTTGTTCTAGAGATCGAAGGTCATACGAGGCTGCTAGTAGGTACGTGTTTGAGTCGTACATACAACTAGCTAATAAGCTACAGGACCATGCATGCATGCAGGCACGAGCCGGTAACAACTAGATTAGGAGCAAGGCTAGCTATTCAGTGGTTACGTGCTGCTGCTTGGTGTATCAGCAAAGGATAATATGAAATAGATTTAGGGGATAGAAAGGAGTGAAAAAGGACTCTTTTTCCTTTTCAAAATCATTGGCATGGAAATAAATGGAGCCTGAGGGAAATTCGAAAATGAGTTCTTGATTTATAGATTTTGGTCGGGAGAGTTGGAACGAGATTAAGGAAGGATTCGAAAGGTATCGCTACGGACTTGTGCTTCTCCAAACAACACACGAGGCTAGAAAACCCCAACTGACTAAAGAACTCCAGTACAATCCTGCCAACAATTACTACATGAATGCAACGATCGTTAGCGGGTTAGTCGGGGTTCGACCTAGATTCTACATGCTCCACACACTTTGCAAGAAAATTTTTAGAAAGTTCGTATTTTTGGTTATCGGAAAACTCGGGTTGTTACAGTCCACCCCCCTTACAGGAATCTCGTCCCCGAGATTTAGGAGTTAGTGCCAGTGGAAGATACGTTTGAATGTAATGGGTTTGCAAATAGAGATTTTTGAACGAGGGTTTTAGCAAATCAGTTTTCGCGAAGTCTGTTTTCAGAATGGAGGGAATGATGGTATAAAAGAGGGAAGTAATTTGTATAACTTATTTTTACAAAAGATCCTTTGTAATTGTTTTGTAAATCATATTAACGTACAAGGTAAGTTTTGAGACAATAACTCTTATTTAGGAAACGAAGCTTTGTTTAAGATTAATTGTGGTGTTTGGAAACCGGATGGCTTGTAAAATCCATTTTGAATGTGTCGGAATCGCACGCAAAGGATTTTGAATGTCATTTTGCAATTCATTTTTATAAAAGAACTTTTGGAGCATAGTTTTCGTACGTCCCCGCTTTTATAAAGAGTTGTTTAGAAGATAAGAGCTTTCCCAAAATTTTAAAAGAGACCATGGAGTTTTTGAGAGACTTTGTTTTAAGTGGCACTTTGAAGTGGAAAAAGGGGCGGTTCGTGGGTAAAAATATTGTTCTAGTTTTATAAACAAGGGAGATTTGCATTTCGTAGATGTTTGAAATGAGTTCTATCCTCTTTTTAAAACAAAGCGGTTGCTAATGGGGGTTTTTACACTTTTTAAATCAAATTAGTTTTAGCATATGCAGCTTTTCGCAAACTTGATTTTTCCTTCAAAAAGATTTTTAAAACAGTCTGACTTGGAAATTCAATCATACCCAGGTACCATTTGGGGGCGGTCACGATCATGCCACGTTACCTGCATACGCCCGGCAGCAAGCCATGTGGATGCATCACACATGGGGCCCCAAGTTTCGTGGCGGCACCGTAGGTCGGGAACGACTTATCCCATCGAGGTACTAGGATCGGTTTGATATTCCAAGCTAGAGGGGAAAAAGAAGGAACCTTTGAGAAATCCTTTTTAAACAATTTGAAGATTTTTCTTTTAAAACCTATTTTTAAATTCTTTTATTTCACAAATTTTGTAGAGGAAAGGGATACAGCCTTGGATTTCGAAACCAACACAAATCTATTTAAAATAGGTGATACCCCTTCCGCTCTTTGAAGCTTTGAAATATTGGTGACTTTTGAAAGGAAGAATTTAGAAATCAAACCATTTTATAATCCTTTTTGCAATAGACTTTTGGTCAAAAGGTTTTGAAATGGTGATACGCGGGGTTGAAACCATTTTGAAGAATCCGTTTTACGATTGCCGAAAAGCTTTCAAAATGGTTGATTTGAAACCTTGTTTGGATATTTGGAGAACGATTTTGGGAAGCTTTAGAATCGGGAAATATTTTGGAAAGCGTTTTGCAATCGATGCGAGTATTGAAAACAAAATCATTTAAATGTCTTATTTTGAAAACAGGGCTTACTTGAAAATAAATTGAAGGTTTGGGTGAAATCAAGGGCTTTTAAACAAAATTTTGAGTTTGTTTTGAAAGCATTCGGGTGAAGAGTAAAACTTTTGCCTTTCGAAAGCAATTTATAACGCTTTTGGGAAAGGTAGCGGGTTCTCAAATCATTTTGTAAGTAGCTTTTGAACACATTGTAGGTAAAGAAAAGAAGCAAGGTCATTTTCTTTTGGAAGATCAGAAGGTTTTGAAATCGCTTTTCTTTTTAGGTCGAGTTGCTTTTAAATAGAAAATGTAATCTTTTTAATCCAAAGTGGGAAGGCAATTTTTGAAAATGCATGGAGTTGAAAATCTGAAATCAATTTTGAAATGGAGTGGTAAAGATATGCTGCTTTGGTCCTGTACTTCCAACTGGTGGTCAGGGTTGCTCTTTTGGGTAAATAGTGGTCTTGGTTTTCAGCCAGCCAGGTTTCGACCCTGGGACCTGTGGGTTATGGGCGTTCCCTGGAGTCTCACGTATATAAAATAATTTTCATAGCCTACACTCAGGCAATATAACGCAAAAAGCATAAGAAGCAAAAAGATCCAGGCAATCAGGCAGCATTACAACTCCTATATGCATAGTGTTGACTTAAGGCGACTCCTGAGCCCGTATAGTCTTACACATCTATCGGTCTATCGTGGGCAATCAATTAGGGAAGTCCATTTCCTATGGGTCAACTTGAATAGGTAAGATTAGTTAGCGGAAGAGTTCAAGGTGCGGGGAAAAAATCAAGTGTTAGCATCAAAACTCAAGGTGGAGAGGAAAAGTGTTTTCGCAAATAGTTTTCAGACGGAGTTGTCGGCTCATACACTAGTATTTGGTCCTAATGGTCTCGTCCTAAGGTCAACTGTGGCTCTGATACCAACTGAAACATCTTCGATTTTCCACAATGGGAAAATCCACAGAATGAGATATAATGTGATAAAACCATAGATTGATCTTATCGCATTATCATATATCAGTTGATATTAAAGTCATACATCGAGAATACTTACAAAATATTACATCAACTGAGGGGATACCTATTACAGGGTTAATCTAGCGGAAGCATATCTAGTCGTCATCAGAGTTGGCGGAATATGTCGTCGAGTGAAGGCTCCTCCTTCACGGGTACCATCAGAGTTATTCTTGGCGCAGCATAGTCTTCATCTCCTGAACCAAACTTGAGCGTAGGCACGAGACCATCTAATCTTTCGTATCTCACTATCTCTGTTAGTCAGGTAATCTGCACACCGCCAGATATGTGCAGGCCATGGTCAGCACCGATGAGCTTTAGTGGAAAAGAGAAAACAAAGGATCTGGCGATCCTAATATTTGGCTGTGGTTTGCATCCTAAGCGCATGCAAGGTAGTATCCAGTAGTAAATATTATAATAGTTCGTCAAGTTTTAACCCATATCACCCATCCATCAGTCCATCCCAAAATCCATCAACCCACCCATACACCACCTCACACACACACCTCACGCTCAGTCGACAGGCCCAACTCCCTCTCGGGTCCTGTCTCAACGGCACACTGCCACGCTGGGCACACTGCCGGACAACCATCAACCAGGAGAGAAAAGAATATCGCTCTCTACACTAGACAGAGCTTCACAGGAAAGGTCCATAGCCGACGAATCGGCATATGTATCGATCGATCAACCATACACTCTGCAGAGGTTTTACCACTCACAAGATTAGCCATCATCGATGCTGTACAATCACCTAGGCAGAATTCCGGGTGCTTGCTTGCCTAGGTCGATGCCACCCTACCACTCAGCCCTGGGTAACTTCGGCCCTACGCCGAAACGCTGAGACTGGGAGACGCAGTACCGGGCCCAATCAGTGGTACTGCGCATCTAGGACGGTTCAGGAATCCCACATCCTTCACCGCCCACCCTAATCACCTCACAACCTAGCAGTAGTGGCACCGCCCTACCAAGTAGTCCAGCCGTCTCCCGCCCATCAGAAGCGAGTGAGCAGTAAAGGATTCCCATGAACCTGGGCTAGTCCTTCCTAGGTTTGACCAAGCAGGCATCTTCTCTTAGGGGATACTCTCCCCGTGCCACCATGGCACCTCCATTCATGGGACTTCAATGCACATCCCGGAACCACCACATAAGTCATTACCCGCCACAGGTATCTCTCGAGGGAATGCCCAGATGCAACTCCCGGCAAGACTTGCTTACACAGCTCGTCGTGTATCCCACTTGGTCAACTCGACCCTCACCACACACCCAAGACACACGTAGCACGCTCACATACCACCAGTCCGGCATCCCAAGCCAAACCATTCCCAGGGGTTCACCACCAGCATCACATCATAGATACAATGCGAGTGGAGTTAATAGATAAATATAGCGATGTAACATGCAAGCAAACAGGTAGATAGAAATATGTATAAAAGAGCGTGAGCACGAAGCCGAGTGGTATAGTAGAGTGGTTGCAAGCGGGGTAGTAACATGCATCATATACTAGCAAAGGAGTAAATATAAAGCGCTAGCAATTCTAGATTTGCAATGTCTAATAGGATTTTCTAAAGGAAGGTGCTGCCATGACACCTGCGTTGTCGAGGAAGTAGTGGTATGAGCACTCCTCAGTTAGTGTAGTCGTTCTGCTGGATCACCTCCTCCAGGGTGACTCCATTCCACGGGTCCTTGCGCCGTCCATGTTCTCTTCCAGCGGGTCTCGATCCAATCGTCGCTAATCCGGAAACGGCTACTCCGCGAAGCAATACAAGGCAATAAAACTCTCAATTCATCAAAAGACGATGGGACGCGGGGAGACCCATTAACAGCAAAGAAATAATAAAAGGTACACGGCTTAGCCCTCTCGGCGTATGTCCGATTTTATCAGACCCAAGAAACAAGAGTGGTGGTTTGCTAAGCACAAGCATAAGTCACAGCCAAGCCAATATGGCTTTATAATAAATGGTTTAGGCCAAAGCTTATCCATAGCAAACACCACGGCACATGATCTTCCGATCCGTACGCCACGGGGAAGACGGGGATCGGAGGACGGCCGATCAGCAGGAAAGAACAAGGAATTTCCAACGATAAATGCTGCACAAAATAGTGCGAGTGTTTAATCCACATGTAGGGTACCAAGGCTGTGATTCAATCGGGTACAATCATACATGTGCTTAAATACCAAGAATCAAAAGAGAGAGAAAAATTTGCTAGGCACATCCATATTATATTCTCAGTCACACCTTCAGTGAAGATGGTTTTAAGTGGTCGACCGAGTCGACCTACATAGGTCTGAGATCTTAGTATAGACCATAGCTTCGCTAACAAAAGGAGTCAGTCCGGTCTTTGATCCGGTCACTGTGAGTAAGACGGGATCGAACAGAGCGGGCTTATACGAAAACGAAGAGCGAAAAACACAGAAAGGGCAGTCATCTACTTCTTCCAACGCGCACGCTATGGTAAAAACGAGGCGTCGGAAGAGAGCGACAAGTATAAGACGCAAGTGTTCAAACCACTCATAGGGTACCACGACCTGGGTGCACTGGCACTAAGTCATTACTCGAATTCATAGCGATACGGTTGTCACCGCAAGAACCAGAGGAATGCGACGGTCACGTAGGGTACAAGCATACGAGGGTTGAGCACGAAGAATCAAAGAGCGACAAACGGGGTATAGCTCCATGGTCATGGCGAAGTGCACTCGTGACCACAAGCTACACCAACAAAACGAGAGGTCGAGTTACGTTCGGCATTACGGTCATGGCGAGACGAATCCCGCGATCGCAACGTCAGAACGAAGTACGATCCCTCAGCCGGCTCGAAGGCACGGCACACAGACAGACAACAATAAGAACCGGCAATAAAATCCAAGACACAACCATGAGGCAAAACAACTCGACACAACAGTGGAGTAGCACAATTCCATAGCATTGCAATGGATGGATCCTGTATCACAGATACATGTGTAGACAGAGTGTAAGGATTGGGTTCAACAGATACATGTACAGACGATCCGTAAAGATAGGATACAACAGATACATGAACAGATGGATTGTAAGGGCAGGGTACAGTATGAAGGGCATGTGTACAGGGAGTAAGAGAAAGGGGCTCCTCAATAATCTAGCGTCGTGTATCACTTTGGCTTTCCAACCGTCCAACATCATCTACCAGTTGGTCTTCCCAATAGTCCAGCATCATCTATGGCTTCAGGGCTATGGCACGAAGGCAGAACGGGGTCGGCGTTAAAAGAAAATGGCGAGGCTTGTTGCTACACGTTCCGACTCCTCTTGGCTAGCTGCTGGTAACTCCTGACCGGCAATGGTTTGCTGTCGATTGGCTGCGGCTAGTCGGGCGAGGCTGTGGCTGGCCGAACGAGGCTACGGTTGGCCGGAGGTTGGCTGGAGGTGGCATTAGGCGTCCAGGAGATGGCGGAGCATGGCCGGGTTCCTAACAAGGCAGGGAATCTCAATGCGAAGGCCTAAGTCGACGGCGATGCCCGTCGTGGTTGTTCTAAGCGTTCAAGGTGTGTCACTCGGTTGGCTGTGTTTGGGTAGTCCTTGGCCACGCCGGCGTTCTTGGAAAGCCGATGGTTCGATTTGGCTGAAAAGGTCTCGTGCAGTGGGTGCGAGTGTCCTAAGCCGAAAAGGGCTCGGCCTACACGTCCACTTGAGCAGGACGCCATGGCATGTGGCGGGTCTGCGTGGCTGGTCTTGAGGGGCCGTGGCGATGCTCCACGGCGTACTAACCTACTCGGTTTCTAGCCGGGGTGGTTTGGAACTGGCGAAACGGTCGTCGGAACGCGCCGGTGGCGAGTGCGTCCCGGCGAGAACGCGTCGTGCTGCGTTCCCGGTCTATCAAGGGTCGAAATCCAGTGGCTTTGGCCGGTCGCGTGTCAGTGCAGTGCGGGTGAGTTTCCTGAGTTGGTAGCGACTCGCGCCTGCGCGTCCCGTGGTCGGAACGCCATGGCACAATAGAGGGCGGGGTTGGACAGGCGGCATGGGTGGCTCACCGAGGTGTTGACGAGGATAGGATGGCGGTGCAGCGAGGAGTTGATGCCATGCAGGGTGATCGCAGTGCCGTGCTGATCCGCAACGGTGGCATCGGTTCCGTCTTTGGCTCCGGCATCTTTCTGTTTCTTCAAGACAAGGCGAGGTGCTCCCTGGCTGCAGTGTAGGAAGTGGCACGAAGGCCATCCGTCAATTGGGAACAGCGAACCATCCAGAAGTAGAGGGGGCTGCTCAGGCATGAGTGCTCACCGGCTGCAGTGGAGTAGCATGGCATGGCGTGGCTGCAGCTGCGGGCGTGGACGCGGTCACCGGCTTGCTGTTGCCGAGGCGAGGTCGGCGATTTGGTGGTGAGCTCGGCGCAGCAGTGCACGGCCGTGGCGAGGACGTGCATAGCGCCGACGGGCTCGAACATGACGGAGAAGGCCGGGCTCGAGGATGACGCGGCTCGGCGATGGAGCAGCAGGGCGGTGCGCAGGCCTGGCGGTGACGACCGGCGGCGGTGTGGTGCCCGTGCAGCTCGGTGGCGAGGGGGACGCTCAGTTCACGGCCGTGGTTGAAGAATGCGGCCGCGACGGAGCGATCATCCCGCAAGGCGTCGTGGTTGGCCGAGGCGTCGCGACGCGATCGGAGGCAGGCTCGGCAAGGCTGTGCACGGCCGCGGCAAGGGCGGGACTCGACGGCTGCGGCGAGGCGTGGCCAGCAGCAGCGAGCTGCACGGCGGATCGAGGTGTCGAGCATGGCGGCGGCGCACTGGAGAGGTGGTGGCGGCGGCGGTGCCTTCGGGAGAAGATGAACAGGGTTCAGATTTTATATGCGTGCGAGGCTAGGGCTTCGGAAGGGGTCGACGGCGGGGATCCTCGACGTCCGTACTCTTCGACGCGTGGCGAGCATCCATGGAGAGGGCGTAAGCTTGCGTCGCGCACACGCGAGGGCCAGCGGCGGCGGCCGGGTGAGAGCGATGCGTGCCGATCTGCTAGGGTTCGCAGGGGCAGCGATTGCTGGGCCTTGGGCCACGTTCTGGGCCGCGAGGGAGGGGATGCGCATGGGCCCGCATGGAGTGTGCTGCTGGTATACTGCTGCGCTGGTTGGGCCAATACAGGCAGAACTCATACGTGTATATTTACACGTATATGTATTTGGCACAGGAGCATGCATACGTACGTCCGCTAGCTAGCTTGTGCCACCTGTGCGTGTATGCGTATATGGCTGAGTTCTAGTGGTGTACGTGTTCTGTTTAGGCCTGGTCTTGCTCGGTTTCTGTCCGTGTATGCCCTTGTTCTAGAGATCGAAGGTCATACGAGGCTGCTAGTAGGTACGTGTTTGAGTCGTACATACAACTAGCTAATAAGCTACAGGACCATGCATGCATGCAGGCACGAGCCGGTAACAACTAGATTAGGAGCAAGGCTAGCTATTCAGTGGTTACGTGCTGCTGCTTGGTGTATCAGCAAAGGATAATATGAAATAGATTTAGGGGATAGAAAGGAGTGAAAAAGGACTCTTTTTCCTTTTCAAAATCATTGGCATGGAAATAAATGGAGCCTGAGGGAAATTCGAAAATGAGTTCTTGATTTATAGATTTTGGTCGGGAGAGTTGGAACGAGATTAAGGAAGGATTCGAAAGGTATCGCTACGGACTTGTGCTTCTCCAAACAACACACGAGGCTAGAAAACCCCAACTGACTAAAGAACTCCAGTACAATCCTACCAACAATTACTACATGAATGCAACGATCGTTAGCGGGTTAGTCGGGGTTCGACCTAGATTCTACATGCTCCACACACTTTGCAAGAAAATTTTTAGAAAGTTCGTATTTTTGGTTATCGGAAAACTCGGGTTGTTACAACTGGGCACACAAATGTTCTTACTAAACAAATGGTACACAGAGGCGTGTGCCAGGGATGAGCTCTACCTACCGGTCAGAGTGAGAGAAGAGCATTACTTCCGTGGCGATGACGTCATATTCATTAACTTTGAAGACTTACACCTACTATTCCGTCGGGACTCGATCGACAAAGCTATCCTCAGCTGCTATTGCTTGTAAGTGATTCTATTCTTTCTATTATTTTCTATATAATTATCTTCACAATAAATATATATGTTTATAATGTTCATAAATATATATGCAGATATATGATGAGGGACCTGAAAAGAAGGGGGGTTACTACCATTGGGTTCATTGATCCAAATATCGTATTCAAAGACCCAGTTACTCAAGGTTGGGAAGCTAAAGCAGAGGAGAATGTCCTCAACTTCTTATCTAAATAAAAGGATAAGCAAAAGATACTTTACCCGTATTGCGGAGAGTGAGTGTTTCACATTGTGTTTTCCTTACTCGACCTTTATAATTAATGAGTAATGCATTCGTATGCGTGTAAACATGCAGCAATCACTGGATATTGATGGAGATCGATGTGTCCAAGAGTTCAGTATTCATCTTCGAGTCTATGAGAAAGGACTTAGGACAATACCAAACGATGATCCACATCATCCAACGGTAATCTTCCACAACCATCTCTTTCTGTATGTGTGGGTACAGATATACCTGGCCTCTCTTTTAACTCCGGAATTATTGTTTTGTGTATTGGTCAGTGCTTGGGAACAATTCGTTCGAGATCACCGGAAAGATTGTAAAGCGCCACTGCAAGTTGTCCCAGTCAAAGTAAGTAGTAACTTGCTATGTATATGTAGTTTCAGCATTTTATGTATCATGATTGAAATCACTGAATGACGAGAGGAATCTTTTCTCGTAAAGTGGTTATTGCAGCAGGAACCCGGGAACAATCTACGTGGATACTACGTTTGCGAGTTCCACAACTTGTTTTTAAGCAAAACTTATTTACAGAAGGCAAAAGTAAGAGTCACATACATTTGAATCAAATGTTACTATACATGATCAAACATATGTATACTAATACACTCTCTTTTTTCAATCCCAATTAAAGACCGACTGGTACAAGCAAAGAGTTCTACTCTCAGATCAGATCAAAGCCATTCAAGAAACAATAGCAGGATTTCTTAATGATAAAGTCTTAAATCCCAATGAAGAGCACTACTTCGACGACAAATAAGTTCGTCTCCGGCCTGCTATCATGTGAAGCAATTTGACTCGTGTAATTAGAATTAATAACACTGGGACGATTTTGAATACGTGTATATATTGTGTATAATATATACATATATCCATGCATGTAATATATTAATATATAGATTTACACTATGCTTGTATACGCTTATTATTTATATATTGTGTATACGTGCGTATTTGAAAACCTAGTTACTACTACCACCACCAAAATGGAATATGAATTAATATGCGTATTTAAAAACCTAGTTACTATTAATACTACCACCACCAAAATAAAATATGAATTAATAAGTAGAAAATACAAAATATGCAAATACCTTTAGTCTCGGTCCTTCATACGAACCGGGACTAAAAGTTCCCGCCGGTGGACTGCCGCGTGGCAAGACGGGCGAGGCTTTTAGTCTCGGTTCTTATTAAGAACCAGGACTAAAGGTCCCCTTTCAATCCCGGTTATGGAACCGGGGCTTAAGGGTGGACCTTTAGTCCCGACTCCGTAGTTCCGGTTGAGAAACCGGGGCTAAAGGGCCTTCCCAACCGGGACTACAGCCCTATTCTGCATTTTAATTTCTATATATAGTATAGTGCATGGACTGCAGGTACGTGCAAAAGTAAGGACAATTAACTTGTGCTGACTAAATGTGCTCGGGAGGTGAGCCCGGCCACCGGCACAGGGTGGCCGGGCCTTGGCTCCGCCAGTGACTACAACAAGTTGCGGGTGCTACTGTCGCGGCCGCTCTTCCCGAACAACGCAGCAGGGCTGGAGGGCCGGTACAGCCTCATCCTAGCCACGGACGCCGACGCAGACACGGCGGATGAGGCTCATCAACAAGCTCTCGGTGCTAGAGCTCATCGCGGCGACTTCCATCAGGTTGGACCACATCGACTTCTCGGCTTGCCGCCGCCATGGGCTCACCGTCACCAATGCCGGTGCGGCCTCGCCGTGCTACACAACTGCCTCTGAGGCGCACCTCCGGCATGATGGCTGGGCGTCCGAGGTCGACTACCCACTCACCACCAAGTAAGTTTGACTACCCTGCTCGCATCCAACAATAGCATGAAGTACAATTTCTAGACGTGTCGATTTTTGTTCCAACCCATGGGCATATTTGCTCCACCAGCTGCTCCTGCAATTGAAGACCAATCCCAGTTCCCTTCGCTTGGTGGGAAGTAAAATCACATCTGATACCTGAAAGAGCATATCATTTTTGCTGTTAAAGTTGGGTTCTGCTTCACAGATTACTGTGCCACTGGTAATCAGACATAATGGTGTCACGTGTTGTTTATTCTTTTTTTTTTGTTTGTTTCTGTACCATTCTTTTTGTTTAGTTGTAGGCAGCACCAAATCTGACTCCAAGACTCCATTAGACAGATACCACGACCATCACATAAATATCTTTAAATCATAAGTCGTCCATGTACCAAAATGAGCAAGTCATATGTCACGGTGCAACGCACAGACATGTTTTGCTAGTAAGTCCAAAAAGGAGTGAACTATATATTTCTAGACAATATACTTTTACTATTGACCTATTTCCACGTGTATTGGATATCTCAAGCGTTTTGCAGGAAACACACATTTATCCATGTGAGTAGTAGTCAAAAATACCTATTTGATAAAGTACAAAATCAGAACAAAAATGCACCAACAAGGAAAACGTAAACTACCCATTCTAAACAAGGAGAGCGGCCATCCACACCACGGACTTGGGCGACCATGGACAGCAACACGGTCCAGGCCCAACCAGGCCGACCGCCTCCGCTGTCATGGACGACATCGGCTTCGGCGAGGAGACGGATCCGTTTTATTTCGTTTGACTGAAGCAGAAGTATGTCGACGGACATGAGGAGCGCGTCATCCTGTATTCATCAAGGTACCGTTTATTTACATAACACAATTGCTCGTGCGTTGCGACGAGTGACGAAGACGGCAACACATGATTACTACCAATTTCATTGCTTTACGACCACTGACAACATATATATATATATATATATATATATATATATATATATATATATATATATATTCGTGATGTGGCTAAGATAATATTTTATATTGGTATAAGATGAAATCTTCAAATTCCATTTCCTTTTTTCGTGAGCTAAGTCCATAAACTATGAAATATATGCTCCCTCTAAATCGCAAGTCATTCCAAGAAATATTTTATATGCTTCATATACTCTTACATATGATTTTTGCAAAAAGAAACACTTACATCTTATTAGATCAGATATAAGGCATAATAATCACTAATCAGATCAAACCCGCAAACATATGCTAATGAAAAAAAAATATAGAGCCATATATTCTTGAGTGTTAGAACATCAGTTTGGAATACCGCCTTATCAGATCAGATCCAAGGCATAATAATCACTAATCAGATCAGACTCGGAAATATATGCTTACCAGCTTATGTTATCTTAAGAAAGAAATACAGAGCCATATATTCTTGACCGTTAGAACATCAGTTTGGAATACCTTCACATTGTCTCCAATTCGACCATTCTTGTCAATGATTGCTCTTCTGTTGTGTGAATTCTTCCCAAACCAAAGGGAATGCCACCATTTTCGGTAAGGAGTTTCTTGTCAGCTTCAGTCTGGAAAAAAGAACACCAAGGTGTGAGAATTCTCTCGTTGCATTGACAGCGGCGTACACTTGTATATATTACCTCATAGTAGTCTGCACCCATTAGTAAAATGTCCTCTACGATAGCCCTTTCAGATATGCAAGATCGGAGTCCAACTACATAATAGTGTATCTTGTAATTCTGTGTGCACAAGATTAAGGCAAAAATTAGTGATTCTTCATCTTTTTTTAATTTTTTAGAACAGATGGTGTTTTCTCAAATAAGTTTCTTTTATAGAAAAAAATGGATTGAAAAGGGATCTGCTAGAGTTTGATTATTGTCCTCAACCTCTTTTTTTTCCTAGTTACAGAAAAAGTTAATGTCTTATTCTCAATCTGGTGGAGATGCTCTTATTATGTATTTATATCCAAACTATTAATGCATAGTCTCAGTTGCCTAGATAAAAAAAATTCTTCTTGCGAAGAGGATAAAAACCGGTGCAATCTAATGAATGAACTAAATAAGGTTCCTCCTCCATGGCGCAAGATGCGAGCATAGGCGCGATATAGCTAGGTTCATGTAGTTGGGACGTACCTACAGCAGCTTCTAAGCATCTAGAATGTTCTTATCAGGCGCCGCCGGTCGTCTAGAATTGTTGTGCGTCATCCCGTTTGGTTCGGTGGAGTTTTATTTGGATCAGGCATGTGACGAACTGGTGCAGTGTACGCCCAAGACCAGCGGGCAGCTGCAGAGTGTCGAGGAAAATATCTCTGAGAGCTAGATGTACAGTATCATCCATAGAACCTTCGGCGTGCTGATGCAAGCATGCAGCAGCGAATTTTTTTAAATAATATTTTTTTAATGATTAATTGCAAATCTAGTATTTAGATTCTAAAAATTACAAAAATAGCACTCTATCGGCCGCTAGAGAGCCGATTAGGCACCTGTCGGCCGCTAAGGAGCTGACACGTCCCTATCGGCCGCTCCACGGCCGACTAGTGCCCCACGCCAGCAGGCCGAGCCAGAGTGGTCGGGCCTGTCGGCCCCTGGTGACCCGATAGGGACCTGTCGGCCGCCAAGGAGCCGATAGGTCCCTTTACATACCGCAGCCGTCTCCTTCCTCCCGACGCCGCGCGCACGCTCTCTCTCTCTCTCACCGCGCGCTCGCCGCCGCCAACTGCCGTCCCACCGCTCCGACCGCCGTCCGCCGCCCCCAGCCGCCGGATCCGGCGGAGGGGCCCCCGCCGCCGCCCTCCACCCTCCCCGTGCGGGCGCGAAGGCCACGGACGGCGCTCGCCACCGCGGTCGTCGCTCGCCACCGACGGTAAGGTTTTTTTTCTGTTTTTTTTCTGTTTTTTTTTGTACTCTACAAATTTGATTACATTGTTAGGGTTAGTTAGTTCTTTTTTTTTGTTAGTTAGATTTAGTTAGTTCTTTAGTTTTAGTTAGATTTAGTTAGTTCTTTAGTTAGTTAGTTCTTTAGTTTCTGTTTTTTTTTTACTTTACAAATTTGATTTAGTTAGTTCTTTACTTAGTTAGTTCTTTAAGGTTAGTTAGTGTTGGTGATCTTTATTGATAAATTTTATACCATCAACTAAGACTAAAAAGAGGATTAACAATCATATTCTAGCACATATGCATTTACTACTAACAAGTTCCACTTGTACCCCTAGCATTCATATTTTACATGTTTTATGGCATAACAAGTGGAAATATGCATCAACATGAAGAAAGCGCAAAATCAAAAGACGAATCCAATAAATGCGCAACCATAGAATACTAAAGAAGCCCATCTTCAAAGCGTAACTGGATCCATCCGCAACCAAGGGAGAGGCGCAGGCCCAGGAAGCAACCGACTACCCGAAGGCGGTGGCCAGTTGTCGCCTCCCAGGGACCGACCGCCCCCAGCAGCGGCCGCCCCCCAGATGGCACTTCCCGGGCGCATCTTCAGCCATAGTATTCAAGGCGGTTTGATGGTGGCGGTTTCACCTGCTTCCATGTTTAGAACGCTCGAACCGTCGTAGTTTCAATATAAATAGAGGGTGCTCCATTCCCTTCAACACACACATCATTTGGAGTCATCTACCTCACACCTCTCACTTGTATCTTTAGAGTAGTATTAGTAGTTTGTGAGCAAGGCAAGAGCTATCAAGGAGAGCTTGTCTCCATGGAAGAAAAGGATCATCTTGGTATGAATACAATTCGGTCTTCTTCCATGAGCAAGTTCTTATCATACTTATATGATTATGCATATGAACTAGAGTCTAGTTATGATCTTGTTATGAGCATAGTATATGAGCTAGAATATAGTTTATGTATCATATTCTTGACTTGTTCATCATCGTTCTTCATCGTTCATCGCATTAGTATGAATAGAGGAAGAACTAGGAATGAGGTGATGGTTCGTCGTGCTGTCATGGCTGCTCTTAACCTAGCCTGTCAATCTGAAGGGTTGGGGTCCGCGGGGGTTAGGAGTTGTTTCTAAGTCTGCAAGCATGGAGCTTGGATATGCGGAGATCGGCGAATATGTCGCTATCCCACGGGTAGAGGGGTAGGTGGACAGGTGGTGACAGCCCTGTCCATCCCTAACATTTCCCCACGTTCGGATATTGAGTAGGAGTTCATAAAGTCTCTATCGGCTGGCAGACCAGCTGCGGGGATCTCCCTATCACCCCAGACTTAGTCCTGATACTAGAACTACTAATTAGATGATTTGCTAACAGTTCTTTGCATAATTATATATGACCAATGCCTGCTCAGTTAGATATATTCTTTTATTCTTTATTTTCCTTTTATCCTTGAGGTTGATCCATATGTGTGTCCACTATCTTGAAATCATGTCTTATTCCTGTTTACTCTATGCCTACCATTGCACTCAATAAGTGATCATGTTTACACCACGCTTGATGCATATTGCCCTCCTGCGGGAAATTATAAATACGACACCCTACTCACGGGTTGAAATGCTACAATGATAGTTCTGTGCGCTTGCAGAGTTATCTTATTTCTTACTGAGCTATCGATTGGCGTACCTAAGTACTATTACTTGAGGATTGTAATTCTTGTGCACCCCACGGCGTCGTGTCACAGTTTTGCATATCGTAAGTAATGACGGTTAGGAAGGCCAATCCGGCACTTCTAACTGTTATTACCAGACTACACTACCTAGGCCGGCGCCTTTAAGGGCCAAGGGTTACCTTTCTGAATTAATGGTGGTTGGGGATGTCAACTTGCGTTTTTAGTATTATTATTAAGGACGGACTTATAGTCTATCTTTAGTAGTAATACTAAGAGACGCCAACAAGCATTTCTAGCGCCGTTGCCTGGGATGGACTTTTAGTCTATCTTTTGTAACGATGTTAAGAAATGCCAACAAGCATTTCTGGCGCTGTTGCCACAGAGGGCAAAAACATCTAAGCTGGCATAAACATTAATCACAAAATAAGCATTGGTAGACGTAGTTTAAATAGGCTAACTTCGCTGTTTTCTTCCTCTTTTTATTGGAATGAAAACAGGATAGTGTATGAGCAGTTTTGCTCTGCTGAACAATTTCATCAGCAATCCGGAAGCACTCCTAAGGAAGAAAAGGTCTCGTACCGTTTCTTCTTCTGCTACTTCGTCGGCAGACGAATCGTTCATTTCTGCACCATCCGCTACTACCTGTCATGGCCAAGACACTCCATGACTACTCCATCTCGGCTGTTGCCAACGTGCCTGTTGGGACCACTGTCAACATCGGAAATGGAAATTTCGAGATCCGTACAGGCCTTATCTCGATGGTGCAGGCAAGCCAATTCTGTGGCATGCCAAGCGAGGATGCAAACGCTCATTTGCAACACTTTCTTGAGCTGTGCGACACCATTGTCATCAAAGACATCGCACAAGACAGTATCAGGCTCCGCTTGTTTCCTTTCTCCTTCACGGGGAAAGCGAAACAATGGTTCTATCAAAATAAGGAAGCCGTCAACACGTGGGACAAGTGTTCTGCAGCATTCCTCGCCAAGTTCATCCCCATGAGCAAGACCAGCGCTCTAAGGGGAAAGATCTCAAACTTCCAGCAATCTTCCCTTGAATCTATCCCCAAAGCATGGGAAAGGCTTCAAGAGTACATCCGAGCCTGCCCTCATCATGGAATGGAAGATTGGCTCGTGCTCCAAAACTTCTATGAAGACCTCACGGCCATGTCAAAAGGGCACGTAGATGCCGCAGCTGGAGGCGCATTCCTCTCTCTCACCATCATGGATGCAACTGCACTCATTGAGAAGATGGTGGCCAATCGGAGTTGGGGAGAAGGAAGAAAAACACAAAAAGGCTCGCATACCGTGAAGGAGACGGACTTGCTTGTCGCAAAATTAGACTTGCTGATGCAAAAGCTGGACGATCATGCTACCAACCCTACCATGAGTACCGTCCAAGCCATGGACTCACATATGACATGTGAAGTCTGTGGGAACGTTGACCACTCGGGGAATAACTGTCCCGAAACCCAAGAAGAAGCTTCATATGTCAACAATGGGTTTCGCCAACCTCAGCAAGGTAATAACGGGTGGAACAACCAACACTGCTCGCGAGGTAATAATTTCAATTCAAATTACAATTCAAACCAAACTTCCTTAAAAGATCTCGTTCTAGGACAAGGTAAAATCAATGAAAATTTGACCAAAAAGCTATCCTTCAACGATAAAATGTTTGAAAACATAAATGCCAAGCTTGAAACTTTGACTTCTTCTATTCAAAATCAAGCAAGTTTTAATAAAATGATAGAAACACAAATGGCACAAATAGTTGCTTCTATTCCTGTCAACAATGTGGGAAAGATCCCGTGGCAACCCGAGACTTCTCCCGAGTTTATTCATGCAGCTACAGATCAATAAAGGAAGAAGAGTCTTGCCAACAGACTATAAAAGTTGAGCCCTTGCCAAAGGACATCGGTAGTTATCTAGAAATAAATAAATAAATATATATATATAAAGAAACAAATAAATATCTGAAAGGGCCCGTACCTTCATTCAAGCTTGGGGGAGCTATCCTCATTCAGGTATTGTATCTTAACCTTTTGAAAAAATAATAATAATAATAAATATCTAATTTATGTATATATATTTTTTATAAAATTATTTTCTTGCATTCAAAAAGGATTTCCTTCTAAAAATTACAAAATTTTATTTTTAGTCCAAAATAAATTCTTCTCCAAAAATTCTATAAAAAAATAATTTTCTGAAAAAATAAATTTTGTTAAGTCTAAATATTATTTTTAAATAATTTTTGAAAATCAAAAAAAATTTCAAATAAAACTTGTGGAAAATCAAAAACTGGAGCAAAATTTCGAATGGGAGTCATTCGTAACCGGCTACACATTAGAAATAGCCGTTAGAGGGGGCTGGAAAAAAGTTGGACCAAACCGGCCCTGTCAGGGGACCGGCCGGTCCCAGGCGCGACCGCCCCCTGGCCAACGGCTCTGCGGCACAGCCTTTTGCCAACGGTCACTAGCCGTTGCAAGGAGCACTCTCCCGCCTGCGATCAGCTCTATAAATACCAGAGCATTCGGGTGGAGCTCCTCACCCCTCTCATTCTCATATTTTTCACTCCCTACATCACTCTCTTGCTCCACCATTCTCCAAGCAATTCTCCACAAAGTTCAAGTGCAAGGAAATCCTACACAAACCTCTTCCACTCCCATCACAAGTCAAGTTCTTGTGCCTAAGCTCACCATGAGTGAGATTGGAGGTCGGATTTCCGGCATGTTCCAGAAAAGCCGTCGCTCTCGTGGGGAGTCTAGTCAAAGTACTCCCACACGTGGGGAGAGCCCGCTACATGAAGAAGAGGAGGCGCCAAGAGGCCACGCCATCGACGAGGCCGACGTTCCCTTCATCGACTTGGAGAGCGAGCGAGAAATGCAAGCATACAACCTCCTCAAGGGACGCGAATTCCTGCATATACCGGCTTTTGACCCACACTTCCTCCAGCAGACAGGTATGAATGACGAATTTAATACCATTTTCGAAAACGTTGGTTGGATCCAAGTTGCCCCCGTGCACGAACTTGGGTCTCGTTTCTTGACCATCCAAATCTTGGGTACTTTACGAATTGTCGACTATGGTATTACCTTTCGCTGCTTTGGAAAAGAACATAGCCTTTACTGGAAAGATTTTGCTACACACTTGGGTTTTCATGAGCGATGCTCTGTTGATTTGGGTTTTACTCTTTCGGGATATCAGCGTCATACTTTTTGGCATTTGATAACCGGACAAAATGTGACTGGAAAATTCCAACCCAACATCAACACCATCCACCATCCTTCTCTAAGGCTTATATATAAATGGATTGCTAATTCTTTCTTTCCTAGAGACGACACTCACCATGCTTATGATATTGAGCTGAAGTTGCTTTATGCCATGCTTAAAAAAATTAAAGACGCTCCTGTCTATGACATTGTTAAGCACTGTTTAAACTCTTTTAAAACATCCACACCAATTATGTGCACTTCACTCATCACACGTCTTGCTGCTAGTGTTGATCCTCATGGTGCTAACACTATTGTTTATCTCTCCATTCCGGGCATTATGATCAATGAGTATTATTTTACTCAAGCTCATACTATAAAACGTGATGACTCGGGAACAAACCTAGTATTTTATTATCCAGGATATATAAACGAGATTCCATTATCTAACCCGGATCTCGCTTTATATAAATCCCCATCTCTCACCTTCGACCTTGTTGAAAGGGAAAAAGCACGCAGGAGTTCTGTTTCTCGTAGGAGATCACGGAGGAGAGAAGTACAGGAGGAAGAGCCTGCGCAGCCTGTGCAGCCTACACCATACACAGCCATGCCTACCACGATACCAAGGATGGAATGGTCCCCTGGTCATATCTACACCTGGGTTCACCCCCGGGTATGGATATGGTATGGGACATGTTCCTCATCCTTATGCGGCTGGAGGGTCAGGGTGGCAACACTCGCAGGAGGCAGGGGGATCAAGGCAGCCCGAGCACGAGCATTCTCCAGATTCTGAAGGCATGCCACCTCCGATACGCCCACAGCCGGTCACACTAGAAGTCCTCAACACACGCTTGGGAGGACTAGAACTGCAAAACAGACAAATCCAAGGTACACTCAATGCTCACATCCAGACTTCTACCCAATGGCATGAGCAGTACCCGCAGCAGTTCATGAACCTCGAAGATGCGAACCGGCGGCGGCACGAGGCACAGATGGCCTACCTTGGGTCCATGGGACAATTCCCGGGACCTAGGCCTTGAACTAGCTTGAGGGAGGAGACCCCACAAGAGGTAACATTTATCTTTCAATTTCTTGCACTTTATTTCTCGCACTTTTAAATTCTGCAATTTTATTTCCTTATTAAAATAATAATAATAATAATAATAATAATAATAATAATAATAATAATAATAATAATAATAATAATAATAATAATAATAAGTAAAATATTCCACTCCCATATGTGCTAACATATGTTAGTTTCTCTTCTGTTGAAATGATGAATAGTTGCTCTATCTATAATTCGTTTATGCCTAAGTTATAACTTAGTATTCCTCAAGATTTAAGTTTGTTGGCTAAAAATATCTCATTCTGAGAACTTGAAATCTTGTGGGTTGCAATTGCATGATCCTTTTCTAAGTTGTTGCGAGATTTGAGATGGTACAAATAGACTTTGCTATGACTTTATTCTAAGAGAAACTTGACATCCGGAGATTTCTTTTTAAAAATTCAAAAATCAAAAGTTCCCCAATGATTATGAAATACCTACCAAGGCCATATGACATGCTCTACTTTTACAAAAACTTAGTCATATGCTACTTACGGAACTTTGAGTTGAGTCAAAACGCTGAGACCTAGTGAGATTATGGTCATACACCCATGATTGAGATTCACATATGCCTACCAAATAAAGCCGACTCATCCTGAGAGTTGCGCACAACATGCACCTTTTCATCCACCAAATAAAAATACCGACCCTCACTTTGAGAGCCGAGCATACAAAAAAAATTCACTCCTTGTTCACCATCATGATATCTCTCCATCCAAAAGTTTTCATATGTCAAATCAAAATATGGGCTATGCTAAAAAAACGCCAAAGGGCATGAGAAAACAAACGGGAAAGAAAATCCAAATACCCGTTCAACAAAAAAGAAAAAAAGAGGATGATATTTTTATAGCCCATATTTCTCCCAAGAGTTTTATTCCATCCAATAAAAAGAGAGTCATGATGCATGGAGTGCCAAAAAGATTAGAGATAGGTTTTCACCATTCCACACACTTGCACATCTCAATCAAGGTATATGACTTGTATCTCCTTATGGTCCTATCTTTGACTCAGCAATATAAGTAATGTAAGTATGCCCACCTTCATACCGACCCAAAACTCCACTCTCAGCCTTAGTAGTAGCATGAAAAGGCAACACTACAATGCCTTTGGTAAGGTAAACCAAACACATTGAGCGATTGAGAGAATCATTTGAGGAACTTGGTTTATTTTGCAAAAATTCATAAAACCTCCGGATCAAAGGTCTATCAAAGAATGAATGATTGGTGAGTCTATTATAATCATTCTATCTTGCAACCACCCAAGAAATTGGAGAAACTACAAGCCCCATAAGAAATCAAGGTAAAGAATGGATAGAATGCCAACTTATTTAAATTACGAATGAATGCTATGTTATAGGTGTGACACTTATGAATTATATCGGCATTGTAGCAACTCCTGATCAACAACCATACTTAACTATTTTCTCGGGGCGAGCAAAGGTTAAGCTTGGGGGTCTTGTTGGTGGTCCTTATGGATAAATTTTATACCACCAACTTAGACTAAAAAGAGGATTAACAATTATATTCTATCACATATGCCTTTACTACTAACAAGTTCCACTTGTACCCCTAGCATTCATGTTCTACAGGTTTTATGGCATAACAAGTGGAAATACACATCAACATGAAGAAAGCGCAAAATCAAAAGACCAATCCAACAAATGCGCAACCAATAAGAAGCCCACCTTCAAAGCGTAACTGGATCCATCCGCAACCAAGGGAGAGGCCCAGGCCCAGGGAGCAACCGACCACCCGAAGGCGGTGGCCAGTTGCCGCCTCCCAAGGACCGATCGCCCCCGGGGGCGGCCGCCCCCCCAGATGGCACTTCCCGGGCCCATCTTCAGCCACAGTATTCAAGGCGGTTTGATGATGGCGGTTTCACCTGCTTCCATGTTTAGAACGCCCAAACCGTCATAGTTTCAATATAAATAGAGGGTGCTCCATCCCCTTCAACACACACATCATTTGGAGTCATCTACCTCACACCTCTCACTTGTATCTTTAGAGTAGTATTAGTAGTTTGTGAGCAAGGCAAGAGCTATCAAGGAGAGCTTGTTTCCTTGGAAGAAAAGGATCATCTTGGTATGAATACAATTCGGTTTTCTTCCATGAGCAAGTCCTTATCATACTTATATGATTATGCATATGAACTAGAGTCTAGTTATGATCTTGTTATGAGCATAGTATATGAGCTAGAATATAGTTTATGTATCATGTTCTTGACTTGTTCATCATCGTTCCTCATCGCTCATCGAATTAGTATGAATAGAGGAAGAACTAGGAATGAGGTGATGGTTCGTCGTGCTATCATGGCTGCTCTTAACCTAGCCTGTCAATCTGAAGGGTTAGGGTCCGCGGGGGTTAGGAGTTATTTCTAAGTCTGCAAGCATGGAGCTTGGATATGCGGAGATCGGCGAATATGTCGCTATCCCACGGGTAGAGGGGTAGGTGGACAGGTGGTGACAGCCCTGTCCATCCCTAACATTTCCCCACGTTCGGATATTGAGTAGGAGTTCATAAAGTCTCTATCGGCTGGCAGACCAGCTGCGGGGATCTCCCTATCACCCCAGACTTAGTCCTGATACTAGAACTACTAATTAGATGATTTGCTAATAGTTCTTTGCATAATTATATATGACCAATGCCTGCTCAGTTAGATATATTCTTTTATTCTTTATTTTCCTTTTATCCTTGAGGTTGATCCATATGTGTGTCCACTATCTTGAAATCATGTCTTATTCCTGTTTACTCTATGCCTACCATTGCACTCAATAAGTGATCATGTTTACACCACGCTTGATGCATATTGCACTCTTACGGGAAATTATAAGTACGACACCCTACTCACGGGTTAAAATGCTACAATGATAGTTCTATGCGCTTGCAGAGTTATCTTATTTCTTACTGAGCTATCGATTGGTGTACCTAATTACCATTACTTAAGGATTGTAATTCTTGTGCACCTCACGGCGACGTGTCACAGTTTTGCATATCGTAAGTAATGACGGTTAGGAAGGCCAATCCGGCACTTCTAGCTGCTATTACCAGACTGCACTACCTAGGCCGGCGCATTTAAGGGCCAAGGGTTACCTTTCTGAATTAATAGTGGTTGGGGATCTCAACTTGCGTTTTTAGTATTATTATTAAGGACGGACTTATAGTCTATCTTTAGTAGTAATACTAAGAGACGCCAACGAGCATTTTTAGCGCCGTTCCCTGGGATGGACTTTTAGTCTATCTTTTGTAACGATGTTAAGAAATGCCAACAGTTAGATTTAGGGTAAGTATTTAGTTAGATTAAATTAGTTATTTAGGGTTAGTTAGATTTATTTAGTTCTTTAGTTTTAGGGTTAGGGTTAGTTTTAAATTATTTTAGAATTAGATTAAGTTCTAAATTAGTTTAGAATTAGAGCAAGTTGTAATTAGTTTTAAATTAGTTTAGAATTTGAGTAAGTTGTAAATTAGTTTAGAATTAGAGTTAGTTTTAGTGGTAGATTAGTTTAGGGTTAGTTTGAGATGTAGTTTCATTTAGGGTTATTTTTAGTCGTACATTAGTTTAGGATTCATTTTAGTTGTAGATTAGTTTAGAGTTATTTATAGTTGTAGATTCAATTAGGGTAACTTTTAGTTGTAGATTATTGTACCGTATATGGTTTTTGGGTTATTTAGTTTTTTTATTAGGGTTAGTTAGGGTTAGGTTAGTTTCTTTAGTTGTTTAATTCGGGTTAGGTTAGTTGATTTAGTTAATTAGGGTTAGTTTATTTAGTTTTTCGGATTAGTTTATTTATTAGGATTATTTATTAGAATTTTAGGAATAGTTATTGTTAGTTTATTTATATAGTTAGTGTTGGTTTATTTATGTAGTTAGTATTAGTTTATTTTTAGGATTATTTTTTATTTTGTCTAGTAGTACTTGTTTGTTTGATTTAGGGTTATTTGAGTTAGGAATTTCTTTGCCTACTTGTATTAGTTTTTGTAATTAATTTCTTGATAGGGTTTAGGGGTTATAGCAATATTCAACTGATAGTGTAAATTTAACGATGGGAGCAGGAATGTCGTCCGATCTAGTTCGTTTCAGAATTTACTATGGTAAGGGTGAAATCAGAACTGGGGATAGCGGTGTAGACCTTAGTCCGTTCCAGTTCTTTAACACACAACTGAACTCACCGCTGGATCACAGCCGAAGACAAGTATTAGCCTGGTTGCATGAATGGTTTGGTTTTCTGCCGATGCAGCAACGTTTGAAGATTAGTATGTTGGTACCCAGGTTAAGGGACAATGGATGGAGATGGGAGCTATACGAGGCAAGCAATACGAACAAATGAAAGTTTCTCGTCGGTAAGGCTTTGGAACGTGGGTATGACAACATCATGCTTGTTCAGTTCGTTGATGGTGCCCTACAAGGAAGAGAGTAGCAGCATAGTTCGAGAAGTAGAGGACTTAGAGGCTACAAACGAAGAGCATACCTATGTTCATGATTCTGACGATGTTCCGTTGGGGACAGAGGATGCAGGACAACAAGAATATGCAACAAATGCTGAGCAGACCTTGGTTTCGGATTCTCGAGGGGTTGAGCATTTGACAGAGGATGCGAAAGAACAAGGTTTTAGTACAAACATGGAAGCTGACAAGGGCGAGGAGGATGAAAGAATCATGGAATAGATGGAACTTGACAATTCAGAGTAGCTAGCATTTGTGGATGAGCACGCTAGCAAGAGGTTCGAAGACGAGACCGACATCCCCACGGAATGGACTAACTTCTCACCAGATGCCATAACGGTGGAAGATAGTCATCACTCGGCATGGGAGTATTTAAGAACGGAGGTGATGCAGGGGCAGATGTTTCATGATAAGGTTCATCTGCAGCATGCCGTCAGGTGGTGGGCTTATTGTGATAAGAGACAGTTTAGGGTTGTCATTTCCAACCCCAAGACGTGGGAGGTTAAGTGCGTCAGCCTAGGGTGCACTTGGCGTGTTCATGGTCATATGCCACGTACGGAGAGCAACTTCATAGCTACTATTGTGCAGCCACATAGTTGCTTGCTGGAGGCGACGCTGACCAAGCATCGAAACATGACAGCACAGTTCGTGGCAAATGAGATGCATGGGGAGATTGTTGAAAAACTTAGCATTTCTCCTTTCCGGATAGTGCTGGCTATACGGAACAGATGTAACACCCGAAAAATTGCATTCTTTTAAATAGTGGGAATTTATTTAATTATGCAATTAGTTGATCATTCCAATATAGGAAATAATAATTTTTCACAAATATAAAATCAAACCTAGGTCATACACATGTATGATGCATTCATGCTGGAGCATTTCTTCTTTGTACTGTTGTAGCTTATTTGAATTTTTCAAATATTTCAAAACCCAATTTGAAAATCCGTTTGGAAAATAAAATTGGAAAATGGAAAAGGTATTAGAGAAGAGCCCTTCCCCTCTTTTTTCTGGCCCAAGCAGCAGCTTGGCCTGTTTTCCACTCCCTGGCCCCAGCCGGCCCAGGCCTGATGGCCCGAGGCCCTGCTCGGCCGGCCTACTCCCTCCCTCCCCCTTCCCCTCTCTGGCTGACGGCCGGGCCCCACCGGGCAGCCCCTTCCCCCTCCCCTCTGCTTCTTCCATGGACGAGAGGCAGAGCACCGCCGCGGCTGAGCACGCGCGCGCGAGGCGTCCCTCTGCTGCTGACAGCTTTGGCCCGCGCACGGTCTCGCTGTCTCGTGGGACCCACGCATCAGCGCCTCCTCCCCAAGTCTCCTTTTTCCCCGCACGGACTCTCTGTGAGTGAACCCGGCCGAGTTCGTTGGAGGGTAGGACTCCAATCTCCTACCTTCCCTCGCCCACGCCGCACTCTCGGACTATATAAGCTCTCCGACCGCTGCCGAGCGCAATTCGCTCTGTTCATCGACGAATTCCCCTCGGTAAGCCGTTTCGGAGCCTTACCTTGACCTCACGAACTCGCCAAGCACGTTTTCTTCTTGATTCAGTGCACTGACACACCGCCGCCTACCACTGCAGGGCCATCCCATCCGCCTCTGCCCGTCGCCGGTCACCTCCGAGCCGATTTCGACCCTCGCCTTCGCCCTAGGTGAGCTCGCGCTGTCCTTCTCTCTCTCCCGAGCCCTTTCCCGTGCCGAATGGTGCACTGCGGCACCGTTTTCGCCCTCGCCGTGGAAGGTCCGGCCATGGCCCCGCCGCCGTGGGCCTCTGTCCGGCCCAGAGCGCCGCCCCCATCCCTCCCGATCTGTTCCTAGCCACTCATTTAAAATCCAACGCTCTAGATTAGAAGATACCGGTTCGGCCGGCAATTTCACAAGAAACCCCCCGACGTTTTTAATGCTTAACCCACAGCCCTTAGCGTATTCAGTAGATTACGTTTTCCAGTTTAAAAGGCGCATTTCAATTCGGTGTAGATGAAAATGTGTTTTCAGATTTGAAATCGAAATTGTTTCATTTATAATTTTCACTGTTTTAGCTCCGATTTGAACGGATTCAAATTGCGTTAGATTCGTAATTTCATAATCTATCTGATGGTACCACTGTTTCATATATTTTCAACTTTTAAAATTTGTGATTATATTTAATCTATTATTATTCTATTATAAATCTTGTAAAATCCATATCTTCCTCGTTTTAAATCTGATTTGCGCAAACTTTATATCGATGTGATCGTAGCGACGTATAGATTAGTTTTATAAACTTTTTATTTTGTTTTATCTCTGTTGGTGTACTGTTTTAATCAATAGCTTTGTTTGCTTTGCATGATTGCACTGGATGTGTGTATGTTGATTTGGTGATCGAGTACAGACGGTGAGCCTTACGTGGGTGATCAAGATCAGTACTTCGACAACCCGGATCACCAGGAGTTTGCTGATCAAGGCAAGTATTAGTATGGATCTTCCTTGTTATCCTATTCACCGCAATAATTAATTTCATGTGCATGTGTCTACCTTGTTAACCATAGTTTCTACCTAGTATTGTTATCTTATTCCTTGATCACCTATCGGTTTATGCATTGGGTTGTTGATGCTAGCGTGCAATTGGAATCATGATCATGTAAACTTGATTATTTGAATATGCAATAAGTTTAAAAGATGCCTTTTTAGCAACATGAAACTAGGGGATTGGAGCATGGTTTTGTGATGCTCCATATCCTTCCCCCTTGGTAATGATGTGTCAGCAAAAGCTGGGACTTACAGTGCAACTATGAGGGCTACATGGCTCTGGTTTTAGTCAAGTATGGGCACTTTTTCTAGCTTGTTAGAGGTTACCGAAAGGCGTGATGGGGCCTGACGACTCGGGTATAGTGCGGCTCATGTCCGAGTGTGTATAACCTGCATGACCTTGTGCCACGAAGAAGGGGGCTCTACATCTGCTTGCTGGGTCCCTAGCAGTCCTAACTTGTTAGACGAAGTATTTTGAAAGACTTCATAGTGAAACCCTGCTCTCTCACCTTGGTAGTGTTATGGGAGTAATTAACCCGAGCAAATGGGAATCACGGCTCATAGTGAAAGTGCACAATCTCTGCAGAGTGTAAAACTAGTATACTAGCCGCGCTCACGGTCACGAGTGGCCCAGAAAACTCACGGAGTAGTTATTTTTCAGGGTGATGTTTACTTGTTGCTAGTCTATTTATTGCTACTCATTAATTGTGTTTACTATGATCATGAGAATGGGCTTATTAACTTGTTGCTATTCAATTGCATAAAAGGTGATTAATTAAAAGCAAACAGCTGTTAAACCCGTGTCAACCTTTTGAGCCTCATGAACCCATGCTAGTCTTGTTGAGTACGACATGTACTTACGCTTGTTTATTTTTCATTACTTGGTTAAAAATCTCAGATGGGTAACAAATGGTGATAGTGATGAGGACTACCCAGAGGACTACTAGACTTGTGCTTCACCAGTCGACGTCCCTGTGCTATGGAGCTACCGCGAGAGTTATCTTTATTTTCCGCTGTGTAATGACTTTGATATTACTCGCTATGTAATAAACATTGGTTATGATACAATTTATGCAATTTGTTGGCTTATGTGTGTGACTGATCTCTGGGCGTACATAAGTTTATGCATCCCATTTTATCCTTAAAATTAGGTGTGACAAATTGGTATCGGAGCCGTGTTGACTGTAGGACGCAATGCTAGTTAGCCCTGGATAGCCCTTAGCTTTATTATCTCTTTTTACTTGTTATATTAATTTGTTACAAGTTTTTGCTGATATCCTACCCTTGTCCATTGCAAAATTTTGACTTAATCTTAATTCTTGTAGATGGCCAACCTTAAGCGCACTGCTCGCAAGCGTGTCATGCCACCTAAGAGGTACCTGCAGTGCTTCATCTCTGGCGGATGTGTTTCCCGACCGGAGGTACCCGTGGAAGACGTACCCGTGGAGGAGCCCCAGCAGGAGGTGCCCTGCAGAGGAGCCCAGTGAAGAGCCCTTGGAAGACAGCTCTGAAGACATACCAATGGAGGACCCTCAGGAAGATGAACCCTGAGAAGGTGGAGCCGCAGGGCTGACCAGGATTGTGCTGGCGACCCTGATGACGAAGATGATTGAAACGACCTCGATTTCCGTGAAGGGAAATCCACAGGCTCGAATTGTAATTCAACAGATTGCTTGGGACAATCCATGAAATTACCCATATCTCAGTTGACACCAGGATCCATACAACGGTAATTAAGTCTTACATAAACATTTATTACATCGCCATATTGGCGGAATCAACATTCAGAGAAGCTTTAGAAGATGCGGAAACGATTCATCCTTCACGGCCAACTTGAGTGTAGCACGTGACCCTATTCCTCGCCATCGTCTTCCTCGAAGTCGTACTCATTCTCGTCACCTGACAGCAATTTTATCAGTACGATATGTACTGGCCACGGAGCCCACCTATGCAGCATTTGCTTTGTGGAAAGTGGATGCAAGGCTATACAAGCAGACCTATAGGCTGAGGTTTCCTATGCAGCTGTAATCAATGTTTAAGTAGTCAAGTTTTATCTCCAATTACACCATCATCCCTTTTCCCATCACCACATCTCACTTACCCACACCTCGCTCTCATTCGACAGGCCCAACTCCCTCTCGGGCCTATCTCAGCGGCACACTACCACAGTGGGTATACTGCCGGAAAATGTCATCCAGGGGGAGAAGAAAACACTCACTACACTAGTAGAAGCTTCACAGGAAAGGTCCATAGCCAACAAGTTGGCATATGTATCGATCGATTAACCGTACACTCTGCAGAGGTTTCACTACCCACAAGATTAGCCATCATAGGTGTTGCGCAAACACCTAGACAGAATTTCAGGTGTTTGCTTGCCTAGGTCGATGCCACCCTACCACTCAGCCCTGGGATATTCCGGATCCTACACCGTTATGCTTGAGACTGGGAGACACAGTACCGGGCCCATCCAGTGGTACTGCGCATCTAGAACGGAACGGGAACCCATCGACCGTCTCCGCCCACCCTTATCACCTCTCGACCTAGCAGTAGTGGCACCGTCCTACCAAGTAGTCCAGCCGTCTCCCACCCATCAGAAGCGAGTGAGTAGAAAAGGATTCCCATGAACCTAAAACTAGTCCGTCCTAAGTTTGACCAAGCAGGCATCTTTACTTAGGGGATACTCTCCCCGTGCCATCACAGCACCTCCGTCCACGGGCTTCAAACCACCAAGGCTATCCCACCCGGAACCTCCTCAACAACTTTACCCACCACAGGTATCTTGCTTGGGCATGCCCAGGTTGCACCCCCGGCACGACTTGCCCCACGGGCTTGTCTCACATCCCACTTGGTCGACATCAACCCTTACCACGCACCCAAGACGCACGCAGCACTCTCTCCCAGTGGTTATAATCAGTTATACACCAGTCCCAATTTCACCACATAGCATATAGCAAGTAGTAAGTAGTGGAAGAGTAACAGTAAATTAAGCAGCAGCTAACCTAGCAGCGGATAGCAGGGTAAAGTCTTATCAAGGCAGGGAATTCAAATATACTATCATGCAACCAATCCATATATAATCATAAAGCAATAGCAGCAATGTCATTTGCAATGCGTAAATAGAATCTAAGGATTTGGTGGGACGTGGCACCTTCGTAGTCGTCTCCTAGCTCCTGAAGGTACTCGTGGTCGTCTTCCTTAGTCAGATCCTCCTCCGGCTCTGAAATCGAACACGAAATAGTCGCGTCAGCGACTCCTATAGAGTTTTTCAGAAAAATCCAATAAAATAAAGAGCCAAATGCACACAAACATAGTCTTAGATTGTAGATCTCATTTTTCTGAGAATTTTGATATATGGTGTGCAATTTTTGGACATCGTATGAATAAGTTATGAATTTCTGAAGATTATCCTATTTTCTGAAAATGGAAAATGGCCGATTAATCAGGGGATGGCAGCTCGGGATTGGTCCACGTGGTGCGCGGGTCCAGTAGTGCGGCATGTGGCGCCTCAACAGAACACAGACCCGATGGTCGCCCACCAGGTGTTCGATGCTGGTTCCCAGAGAGTCGCCGGCGTCGGCGTAGCTCGGCGGTGGTCGGGGGAGCTCGACGTTGGTCGGGGGTGGTTCTCACAGCTCGCCGTCAGGCTAGTGGTGTGTTCTAGAGTCCAAAAGGTGTCGGTTTTTGTTCCTGGTAGCGGTATTGAGATGCTCCGGTCGCCGGCGGTGAGGCCGTTGCGCCGGCAGGGCTCCGGCGAGGCGCGACAATGTCTGAGGAGTGGTGAATCTGCCTCCCCGAGCTCTGTTGACAGGGATCCGACGTTCAATTTGGTGCTAGCAGGGTTCCAGGGCGTCTGTTCAAGGCGGCGGTGTCTCTCCGGTGCGGCGGACGATGACAGGGCGGCGATGACCATATTTCAGCAAGACAAGGCTTGGCTTTCCCCAATTGGCGTGCTCAGGCAGTCGTCCGACCAGATGGTGGCGGGTTAGAGTCGTGGTATGGCGTCCTTCTCTCCCACGGCATACGGCGGAGCTCCGGTGAGGTCGCGACGCACACGAGCAGGGCGGACGAGGCTTCCCTTAGCGCTTAGATCCGCGTAGCTAGCTCGGGGGGTCGTGGCGGTGCTCCATGACGCTCTAACCTATCCGGGTGCTAGTCGGAATGCTCGGAACAGGTGATTCGGCGTCGGAACGCGTCGGTGGTGAGCGCGCTCCACCGAGAATGCGTCGTGCTGCGTTCTCGGTCTAGCAAAGCTTGTAGTCCGGGGGTTTTGGCCGGTCGCATGAGTGTATGGTGCAGGTGATCTTCCTGAGCCGGTAAAGGCTCGTGCCTGCGCGTCCCGTGGGCGGAACGCCAGGGCAAAAGTAGGGCGAGGTTCAGACATGGCGTACGGTAGCTCACCGTGGTGTCGGTGAAGCTAGGATGGCGGTGCTGTGGTGAGTCAGAGCCGTGCAGAGCGATCGCAGTGCCGTGCCGCTCCTCGTCCGCAGCTCGGGCTTCTCCTCCGTGTCCGGCTCCGGCGTGCTCTGCGGCGGCGGTGCTCTGGCAGCTTCTCCTTCTCCGCTCCGCCTTCCTTCTTCGCTCTCTCTCTCGGTGTGGTGCGGTGTCGTAGGGCGGTGCCACCAGTGGCGGCGGCGAGTGGAACGAGGCTAGGGCGCCGTGAGGTGCTCCAATTTATAGCGGAGCTCGGGTGGCTACCTATGGCGGGCGGCTCTGATCTGCTCGGGCTGATCGGAGGGCTGTGGCTTGCGCGAGCTAGGGTTCCGGTGGTGCGCGTGTGCTTTTTGGCGAGCAAGGCAGGGGACAGGCAGGGGACAAACCTGACGGAGCGTGGCGCTGTCGGCTGTGGGGCAGGGGTCACGCGAATTGCGTGCACTCGTCCCCGTCGTCTCTGCGAGGAAGAAGAACAGTGGGGGGCGAGAGCGGCTGACAGGCGGGGCCGGGCGGTCAGCGGCTGCGGGGGAGTGGCGCGGATGAATCGGTCAGCGCGCGCGCTTGCTCGGTTGGGCCGCAGCTGGGCCGAATGGCTAGCCTTGCTCTCTCTTCCCTTTTCATTTTCTCTTTCTTTTTCTATTTTCACTTTAGTGTATAAATACATATATTACCCATTTTAAATATTGAGTAAATACAAACATAAATTGCAATAAATCTCAAATGTGATCCATAAGTTATAATTCTATGTGAATAGGAATTAAAATGCAAACTATACTCCTTTATTTACCAAATTCATAATGAAACCTATATGCTTGCACAAGAAAAATGGGTTTTCACAATAAATAAATGAAAAATTTTAATTGGTTGGGATTTTAGGTTGTGTGGATTTTTAGGGTTGTTACAATGATGGAGGCAACTCGGATGACTCCGACGACCCCGATGACGATGGCAACGATGATGGAGACCAAGGTGGAAAAACCCTGGGTGGGAATGATTCACTATGATCATCATGGTGATGACTACTACCACCCACTGCTCCTCGACTTGGTGCGCCGCTTCTACCCCAACGCCTCGGTGCTGTACAAGACGGAGCACTGGAAGCACCCTGACTACGCCTACTACTATGAGACTGAAAGTGTACATCAAGGAGGGAAACCTAGGTGAAGAATATCCACTATGCTGTCTCCGTTCGACTCTCCAAAGCTGCCGCCATCAAGGATGCCGCACGACAAGCTCTTATGGTGCACCGCCATGAGAATTGGGACATCATCAAGTGGGAGATGCACCGCTACCTTCCCCGCCGTCAGAGTGGCCAAGCTAACTGCAGCATCGCCGGTCCACTTGGAGAAGTGAACGCCCGACTCCACGCTTCCTTGGAAGTGTTTGGCCCAGACCAACACTTTTCTGGACCAGACACTGGATGAGCTGAACGCCAGGACTGAAGCTAACTACAAGCTCAGCCGGGTGGTGGATGAGTTGAACAGGCAACTCGGTGTTGGACCCCCTCCGCCATCACCAAGGTGCCCAGCTGAATCGCCGCCAAGGAACCGAGGTGACCATGGAGATGCTCACACCCGCACCGACATTGACCCCTAGAGGAGCTACCCCCAGTTAGTAGCAAAAGACGCTAGTAGCGCAAGTTGAGTCAAGTCGAGTCTAGTTCGTGTCTTGTGAACTTTTGTGCTAAGGTTGCTTTTTCTTATGAACAATGCTTGATTTGGAGTTTGTAATGAGTGCTGAGATAGTAGGCATGTCCGCAAACCTCTTTATATAGGTTTGAATTAATGCATAATAGTTTGGGTTGATTATCTCAGTTTCCAGCAGTGCTGTTTTTCAGACCCCTCTGCCTTAGTTATTTTTTTCCTATTTAATTATATACGACCAAAAATCGTGAAAATTTTTTGTAAAAAACTAGACTTCTGTAGTTTTCTTTGGCCGCAAGAATCATCTCAATTCAATTATGGTTTGGGAGAAATAAATGTCACAAGTCAAAGTTTCTGCGCTGTCTATTACTCTGGAACAGTTTTCGAATCAAATCTATTTTTAATAAACTTAACGACAGAATCTGGAGAGATGGTCTGAATAAAAGTTGTAGAGTTTTTCTCACGCTTTCCAGCCATGTATAGCATGTCTCTGTTTGACTTTGGAAACTCCAGATATGACTGTTTTTCTACTCTGCTGTTGTTGGATCGCGCCTAGAATTTCCTGTTCTAGTCTTTTAAGTGTTATTTTAATGGAAAAGAATTCTAAACCTCACCTCAATGATTTGAACAGCAGATGGCCCACACCAGGAGGAACCCAAGGGGTGATGGAACCTCTGAAGAAAATGCTAATCCACCACCACCTCCGCCACAGCCTAATATGGAGCAGCTGATGATAATGCAAACACAGCTGATGCAGCAGATGGCCCAGAACATTCAACTGCT